>VWYK01091242.1:0-24291 GCA_013399775.1 Semnornis frantzii | reverse complement strand
CCCCCCACCCCGCCTCAGGGCTTTCCAAAGCTGCCCACAGCCAAGTACCCCATTTCAGCCCCTCAGGGTGATTGATTCATGCCCCAGGGATGCCACACCAACTTGTCTTCAGCTGTGGGAAGTATCTAGGCAGGCTTTTTGAATTTGGCCTGGTAATAATGAGAGCATGCAGAGAAACAACACTCTCTGTTTTCTACTATTGCCCTGTCTCTTGTTTCAGAAAAAAAACCCATAAATTTACAATCACAGTACACATTTTAGCATTTATTTGCACTTTAAAATGGGGATAGTTAACATGTATTTTGTGGGGTTCTGCATTACAGTTTTGGTGTAACTTTTTTCCTCCCAAACTGTGTACCTGCTTCAGAAGCACAACCTCTCTGGTCACTCAGTGTGACTAACATGTGTCTCTCTCAGGCAATAATTCCTTATCTACTGCTGTAGTGCACAGCTGCTAAAACCATTAGCTGCAAATTTTCTTACAGAAATTCTACATCTGGCTGAGCTTTAGAGTTTTGTTTTTTTTTTTCTCTTGTAATTCTAGGACTTGAGCCCCCAAAGGACAAAACAATTATACAAGAGGAGCTGCGCAAGATCTCCCTGCCTCTCTACAGCATCCTGTCTGCCCTCACCATCCTCGGGATGATTATGGCCAGTGCTTTCTTGTTCTTTAACATCAAAAACAGGAATCAGAAGTAAGACACTCATGTTGCTTCTATCACTTCTCCTTTCGTATTTAAATGCCACGTTTGTAGAGTCTGCCATGTATTTAAGGAACATGTTAAAGCTGTGGAAAGATGATATTTAAAAGTGTTTAAATGAAATGGCTGTGGAATATATTCACACTGGAAAAGATTGTCTGTTTGTTAAGACAAGTTCCCTTACACTGTTTGGAAAGTGTAATGTTTTTTACATTTATATTTGACTGCCTGCTATTAAGATTAACCCAAGATAGTTAATCCCTCAGTAAACCAGGAAGCCTTTTAAATAACCATTTGAAAACCTGAGAGAATGCTAGACTTTATAAACAGAAAACAGAGTGCATGCCTCTAGATTTCAGGGAGTTCTGCAAGAACTGTTTGCTTGCTTACCAAAAAACTCCTCATTATTGCTCTAGTAGCCTAACAGTAATCTTTTCTTTAATGCACTGTCACTTTTTGTCCATAGACTAATAAAGATGTCCAGTCCATACATGAACAACCTTATTATCCTTGGAGGGATGCTTTCTTATGCATCTATTTTTCTGTTTGGTCTCGATGGATCCTTTGTCTCCGAAAAGACATTCGAGACACTTTGCACAGTAAGTGACTCCATATGTTCTACTTCAAGATAGTCTTGCAGGAAGCTCTGCATTGAATGCAGGCAGGAAAGTTTGATGGTTGGATGTCTCTTTTCATTTAATTAATTTCAAATAATGCTCTTAGTTCTTTCCTGAGAGAGTTTATGGGACCAAATCCTGAAACAAGCACAAAGCTGTATCATCAACATCATCATATTATTATTGGTTATTAATTTATTGCTCCCTCCCTGGAGGTGTTCAAGGCCAGGTTGGAGGAGGCCTTGAGTGACTTGTTCTAGTGGGAGGTGTCCCTGCCTATGGCAGGGGGTTGGAACTGGATAAGCTTTGAGGTCCCTTCCAACCTTACCATTCTATGATTATTGTTGTTGTTATTATTGAAATATTGAAGTGAATTGGGATTTAACCTTAGACTAAATGAGTAGATCTACTTTCTTAATTTGAGATTGTATATATAAAGTGGAGTTTTTAAAGGTTTTATTTGTAACATGGCAACTAGTAAGATATGTTTTCTTTAGAGATTTCATGTTGGTTTTGACTTTGTGACTGCTGCTTTTTACTCAGTCTTTTTGGCTTAGTCTGCAAAGCCTTCTACTACTATACCAAGACTACATGAGGCTAGATCCATATACTCTATCTTAATCAAGACAAGCAACTCTGAAACCAAATTGAATATGTCCAGCTAGAAGTTTGTAACATCTTAATAGCTCACTGTAATATGGAGCCTGATTTACAAAGGCCATTTAAACAAAAAGAACTTCACTTTCAAGATATTCCTTCCAAAACCAGTGCAAACAATATTTACATCTATAAAAGAAATCCTAAAACTATTCTTGGCACATTGCTGAAGAACATCAGACTTACTCAGGCCTTATCCTCACTATGCTTTTGATCCTTCTTCAGATCTCTATAAAAATGCAGTTCACAGCACTGAAACTTTGCTTCTCCATACTGGTTCAAAGCACAGAGGTTGGATGCCTAAAGCTAGTTGGTGCACATGCATCCCAATATTTCAATTGCAGTCCTCCATCCTGGCTAGAACCACTACAGGAGCAAAATATCAAGTGTCTTGTGCAGTTGTGCCATTTTAAAACACAGGAGACCTCTTCAGTACACACCCCAATGCATTAGAGGAAATAGTGTATGTGAACATGCAGAATTTTCTGGGCAGTCTCAGCTTCCTTAATTGGGCCTGGACACAGCTGTATTTTAGACACCTCAACATGAGCAGCAAAAGAGGAGGAAAGAATACTCAGTCTTCCTAGAGTGCCCATTCTCTATACAGCTTTTAAAAAGAGATGCCTCAAGGAATTCAAAAGGATGATCCTGTGCAGCTCTCCTGAACTGTTATACAACTCTCTGAATGCACAGGGGAAGTGGAAAATGCCAGCATCTATTTTTTATCCAGCAATTATGGCCTCTTTCTGTGAAACAGCTTCTAATGGAGCAGAAGTGTAATTAGGAAGCCATTTGTTGGTATCAATCCCCATTCTTTTCTCAACCTCTGTTGCAGAAGAATCTGGTGATGGGAGGTTTTGCTGCCTGCTCAACCTTGAAGGGCTTGTAATCAGAGTCCCTGCCTTCAGTGTCAGGCTGCAAACCATTGTATGACTTGGCTCCAAACCTCCTCTTGAAGGAGCCAAGCACCAGAAGGAAAGTAGGAACCAGAGGTACCTAACAGGTTGCCATCCAGATTTAGCTCTATAAAATTCAATTTAAGACCTTCTTTAAATGTGAAACAGCTCAGTCTTATCTCTGAAAAAAATGAAGCAACATCCAAAATCCTGTGCCTCTGTGACCTAGAACATTTCTGTTCTCTGATTTCTCTTGTACTTCTGAAAATGTAAGCCCTTCTCTCATACTCTAAATACAGCAAAATGTGAGGGGAGTTTTCTTTTCTCCTTTTTCCCTTCAGTTTTTACCTGCCACATCATGTTGTCTCTGCCTGTCTGCAGCAAATGTAAAGATCTGGACAGGCACTTGAGTAAGATAACTGATTTACTTAACTGACCAACAAAAGTGTGAGGGAAAATACTGTGTTCTTAAAGCCAAACTCTGATTGAGAATTGCCACATGCTTTAAATATTCTTTTTATTTCTTTTTTTTTTAAACATAGTTAAATGTTATATTAACAGTGCAGATACTGTGAGATTTCTCCCTGTGTTTTCACTCCAGTACAGAAGCATTTCTGATTGTGCTTTCCTATGCATGGCTACTGATTTAGCTTATGAATGCCAGCTCCATCAGTGACAGATATTAGACTCATGGATGAAAGAAGCAATGCATCAGGAATTTTCTTTCTAACTTCCTGCTTATTAAAACAATTCTTATAATATAACTTTTTTCATAGCTTGTGCTTCTATTAAAAATCTTCATTGCATGACCACCACTGACTGTGGAAATGCACTTTCCTGGTATCTAGAAAACTCTAAACTAATGCTGGGAGGTAAATAAATGTGAGAGCCAAATATCTTTTTCTCTCTCCTCAAAACATATGCTGGGTATAGCATGTACATTTGGCTCCATGCCATGCACATGTACATTCAGGTCCATGTCATGAATATCCATATCTCCAAAGGGATCATATGCTCAGTTTCATAAGGATGACTTACTGATCCTGGTTCTTATAGGATCAGACTGGTGCAAATCTCTCTTGGTCATCTCTTTCCCTGGAAATGCACAGGTTTGATTGCCCATTCCAGCCATATTATAGATTAGTATAAAATTCCCATTTTATGCAAGACTGTGGCTTAGTCCTTCAAGTAACCAGCTACAATGGGGAGTGAGCATGAAAAGCCAGTGGACCAAAACCGTGGGTGTAGCAAGTAAATCTCAGGCACAGAGAAGAGCCATGAAGAAGAGCCACAGAAGGCAAGGAAGAGAAATAATTTTTTGTAGCAACCAGAGTTTTTGATTTGGCTTTTATAAGCACATGAAAAACTAAAAAGCTGTCATTAGAGTCATCCCCTCTCTAAGCCAAGTGATTGTCTTCTGAGCTTTAAAAGTGAGGATGTTTCACCAGAGCTGCAGTATATCATAGAATGGTAAGGTTGGAAGGGATCTCAAAGCTCAGCCAGTTCCAACCCCCTGCCATAGGCAGGGACACCTCCCACTAGCACAGCTCACTCAAGACCTCCTCCAACCTGGCCTTCAACACCTCCAGGGAGGGAGCAGCCACAACCTCCCTGGGCAACCTGTGCCAGTGTCTCACCACCCTCACTGCAAACAACTTCCTCCTAACATCCACTTTCAATCTCCCCTCTGCCACTTCAAACCCATTCCCCTTGGCTTGCCATTCCCAGACCTTGTCAATAGTCCCTCCCCAGCCTTCCTGGAGGCCTCTTTCAGATACTGGAAGGCTATCAATTTTATTTAATTAGATAAGTTATATATGGTCCATGTGTAATTTTCTGATAATTTCTTTCAACACTTACAGAAGGTCATTAAATACTCCTGAGTGTACCCAAGAGGGGTAGTATGGCTCCACAATTGTGGCTATTGCAATGCAACTCTATAGTGTGTGCTCCCTTTAAAGCATAGTGTTTGGAGAGTGACATGCTTTCCAAACTGTGGTCTTCTATTCTCTTCTAAAACCTACATCTGTATGTGGCATATGTTTTATGCTGTAGTATCACAAGGGTACCAAAACACCATCCCAGATTACATCAGTAATACCTGAACATTTCAAAGGACTTCCTTGATAAGGTGTACAACTGTTTCCCACTCTGTAAGGCACTGGTTGTAGGAGGATGTGGTATGTGAGTCAATGTGCTGAGACACAGAAGCAAGCATTAATTGTATTCCAGGGTACTGTATAAGCCTTTGAAATTATCTAAGTTTTACTGTGTGCTAGAGTGGGTAATTGGTTCCCAATGAACTCCTTTTTTATCTTGGTATAGCCATTTTCTATGGAAAAGTAATCAAGTGTAGGTAAATAGTTGATAAGTTGTGTTCTTATGGTCAGAATTCATCATACTAAATGTGGTATTATTTGGTTCCACATCACGTTCAGACATCAGGTGTCATGTTGCAAAACTTCAATTACATGGAATTAAAACTATCCTAAGTGAATCCTAAGAAAGTAGTCGGTGCCTTACAGAACTGTTAGATCATGTCTTGCTTCATAGCAGCTTTGTTGGTCACAAAGAAGAAGGAAAAGCAATACAGTATTTTATTAAATGCTTACATGTGCCAGAGTAGAGAGTGCTTCGTGTAAGAGAGAGACAGAATGAGAATTATCTGTGGTTTTAATCTCAGAATTACCATGGCATCATAGTGGAAAAAGTAGTTAAGATTAAGAGTGTGAAACAAGAAGTCATACCAGCTGGGAAAATGCAAGGAAGTGTAAAATACAACTGAAAGCATTCATTGTATAGAGGACAGGGACTCGAAATTAGCAATGCCAGTGACATACCCTATGAACAGTTTAAACTGATATACTAAATAGAGACACTTAACAGAGAGGGGATCTCAGACAGGGCCATAACATTTAGACTTCTCTGATAATGTTCTACTGAGAATTTCATGCCTTACCTTTAACACTAGTGATGTCTTTGCAAGTTGCAACAGCCATGGAAGGTTAGGATACTCTGAACCAAAGGAGGAGCATAGTGTCCTCTTTCCTTGTATGCATCCCCCTCAAGTAGATAAGTAAAAGTACATTCATACGGTCTGGATACATGTTACTAGCTTAGGTCTGAAAAGAAGGTTGGTTCAAGTACTCCAGTTGCAGTAAAACGCCCGTGGTCTCTTCTTCCAAGTTACTAGTGATAGGGTCAGAGAAAATGGCCTCAACTCTGCCAAGAGAGGTTTAGATTGGGTATTAGGAAAAAAAATTGTTATTGAAAGAGTGGTCAGGCATTGAAGTAAGCTCTCCAGGGAAGTGGTGGAGTCTCCTTCACCCTTGGAGGTGTTCAACAAGCAGGGAGATGTGGTACTTTGGGACATGGTGATATTTAGTGGTGTGGGTCTGTGGTTGGACTTAATGAACTTAGAGGTCTTTTCCATCTTCAATCATTCTACAATACTCTTGGGAAACCCTGAACCTGCACAGGGTGAGGACTGCAAAGTGCTGTAGAAGTGGAGAGACATCCTGAACACTACATCAGAAAAACAGAGGCTGCAGTGAGGAGCAGGGAGGAAAAGCCAGGTATGAGAGGTTATGGAATGGGTTCCTAGTGTTGGGGCCAGGGTGGGGAGTGATAGTGAGCAACTAGCTAAAACTGAGAGTTGTGGAGCTGGCTGAGAGCAGCTCTGGAAGCAGGGACTTGCTTGTGAAAGTAAAGCAGGGAGAGGGAGAAGATATATGAACCTTGTCTATTTATTTATTTATACTTTTTCTCCCCTTGTCACTTCAAGTTTTCTCCGTTTAAGCATTCAGGGGAGGACTCAAGGAGAAATATCTAGGCAGCTCCATCTCAAAGGTGTGGGTGCCTTGCTGTACTATGGGCAAGAGCCACTTGGACTAGGTCCTGTGCTACCAGATAACATCTGGACTTGATACTTAATGTGTTGTGTACCCTATATGCTCTTCAGGCATTGCCATAGGTCTTGGGCACTTTTCCCCTCATTTGGACTTTACATTTGCCTCATTCTTTTCCTCACAGTATTTAATTTTGGCCAGGATTAAAAAAAACCCAAGAGGCAGAGGCTCAGCCTTACTGAACTGCAAGAGGATTTGGACCTCTAATTCACTACTTTGTCTCAGGAAACCACTGCCATTGTTTGTATTTTTAGTCTGGCCTTTTTCATTTTGCATCTATTCTTTAGTTTATTTCCTATCTAATTGTTTAGCTGTTAATTTTAATCTTCCTTACTGTGTAATCAGTTTCATAATTGTTCTCACTGTCGCTCAGTCTGAGACTGTTCTCACTCCTCTTTAATTCAGAGGCAGTTCTGTTACTGAGTTTAACAGAAGCAGGATCAGCTTCTATTTTAGTCAGTGACGTTTCGGGGTGGGGGNGACAAAAGTTACAAGGCTGCATAGATCTTAGAAGCAAAAATATTTCATATACTGAAGGAAGTATACCACAGCCTTGCAAGAGATTTGTTAAGGTAATATTTTTAGAATACTTTGCCTTTTCTTCAGTGAGACAACACAAAGTTTAAATCTCCATTACAGAATCAGGGGCAATAGTAATATCTTTTACACTACCCATGAAAAAATGGTCTGAAATATATTAAGAAGTCACTACAGGAGATCTCACAGCATGTGAAGAACCACTGTATGTAATTTATGTGGAAGCAGCAGGATTCAATTCTCTAATGTTATTGCCACTTAGGTTTTACAAGAGCTGTGCCAGTGCTGCACACATTCTAAAGAATGAGTTAAAAGTTATAAACATGTGTCAAACAATATTTTAGATAAATGAGAAAAGAATAATTCAAACAGATGAACTCATCCTTTGTGGCCTGCCTGTGCTCACTCTGGGGATTTTGCCATGGTTAATAGAAGCAGGCTCAAGCCCCAAGTTGAGGTGACACACTTTTGTTCGTTGTAATTATCCTTTATATCCCCAGCTTGCCATGAAAAATAAAAGGTGCTTAATTTTCAGCTCATGAGTAGTCCACAGACATCAACAGAACTGTCTACTTAAAGATGATTGTGCTCTCCAGGGCTAAACCCACAGTGTGATTGATTCTCACATTTGCTGCTTTCAAGTGCCTGAGTCTAATACTAAGGTTCGGTGAAGATGCCCAGCGCTGAGGCTCAGCTGCAGCCTAACAGTTGTGAGCACTGCAGCTTCCAACTTGTAGCACATGCAAAACTGGCTAATTATTAATATTCCTAAAATTAATCAGTCTGACTCTCATAACCTAAGCTGGAGAGTGTCTGGAGTGCTAAGTTCTTACGAAAGAAAGATTTGAAAGGTTTTATTTAAAAGGGACCGTTACAGTTAAGGTCTTGAGATAGTAAAAAATGAAGCTTTCAAGAATTTTAAAACTGAGTGGTTCCTCTGCAGGAACATAATCTAAATGTTTTGCTAACTGGAGAAGAAATTGAGAGAACACCAAGCTGTTTCATTATTCCATTCAAATAACTCTTATGAGGTGGGGGGAAGTCACCTGGAGAGTTGATAAGAAGCTTGTAGTTTTTTACGCAACATGAAGAAGTTCTTCATGCTGATATTTGGGTTTCTTTATTCTTCATTCTGTGTATTTAATCCCATCTTCTCATTTGCTTGATGCTAGCAAGCTCTATTAGTGTAGAAAATTTAAAGCTGCAACACAAAAAAAGAGAATGTTTGTTACATTTTCAGAAGGTATTATATCTTCTTTGCCCTCGCCCCTTTTGCTTGCCCTTGCCCCTTGTGCTCGCCTTCGTCCCCCTCCTCTCCACCTTGCCTCTGTTAAAGAGCTGTGGAATACATCACTTCCTCCTTTGAAATGTTTATTAGCATTTTCCTGAGCTCAGAAGCTTTCCAGGCAGCCCATGTCAGTTCATGACTTCTGAATGCATAGGCAGTGTGGGCAAATATGGGAAAGTAATGGAATTTCTGCAGAAGTGAAGCTTTGTACCTTTCATCAGCCCAACCCATTCTCTAAAAGAATCTTATTTTTAATAGTGTTAAATAATGAAAAGTCAATTCAAATAGCATTATTGTTCATCTGAAAGCTAACAGCACCCAAAACAGTGAGGGAGGTTGTAAATATTCTTAGAGCAAGCAAACAAGGAGAGAGTTTTACTTTTTTACTCAGGATGTTTCTGATGCTTTCACCGCTTCCTAATTTCCCTTTACTAACTCCTTTGCAATTAGATGGCTTCTTTTATTAATAAATGAGTTGTAAAATCAAATAACTTGATGGGTCTGGCACATAGATATAAATAGTAGCAACTTTACCACTCGTGTAACAAGATGATGGGAAAGGCACAGCTAGGTTTGTGCGAGAGATTAAATAGCAGCTAGCCAACTAAAACTTGAGGTTTAGAGGAAATAGGATGCAAATGGAAGTAACTTTATATCAGGCTATTATACTCTCAGTGCTTATTATAGGACGGAAGAACAGTCTCACTAAAAAGATCTCTAGCAGCTTATTGGATAGGTTTAAAACAGACATATTGTGCTGCAAAGGGAAGTTGAGGAAAAAATGCTTCTGCAAGATGAGGAGCACCTCACTCAAAAATGCAGTGACTCTTCAGCTAAACCTTACAGTAGTTGTTTACACACCTTACAGCATTTATTGAAACATTAATATTTGAGAGAGGTGGGGGTTTATTAGTTTTAAATAGATGCCACACCTGTTCCAAGCCTGGAAAACGACTCAGAATGGTCTTTTACTTTGTGGAGACACTTCTAGTGCTTAGTGGTTGTCAACTGAGATGCCCATGAAATAAATGGGTTTTGTGTTTTTTCAGTTATCACAAGTAATTGGAAGAGCTTCTGACAAGTAATTCATAGAAAGGACAAATTCCAATCGTGGGTGCATACAGAGTATTTTCAAAAATAGATCTTAGCCCAAAATAGTGGAGGAAGTATAACAAGAAAAGACCTAGGGACCCACATTTGAAGGTCTGCGTAGACATAGTTGATTGTTGTATGCCAAACAATGTTATCTTCTCTGACATGAGTTGTCTTTGAATGACAGAAGACAAATAAAACAAGAAAATCATTGGGATTAATGCAGTAAGTCAAAACATCTTGTTCAAAGAAATAACCAAGAAATATAAGCAAAGAATTGGATGAAGCCTAAAATGCAGTGAATCAGAGAATCAGCCAGTTTGGAAAAGACCTCCAAGGTCATCCAGTCCAGCCTATCACCCAGCCCCATCCAATCAACTAACCCATGGCACTAAGTGCCTCATCCAGTCTCCAGGGACAGCAACTCCACTACCTCCCTGGGCAACCCACTCCAATGCCAATCTCTCTCTATGTGAACAACTTCCTCCTAGTACCCAGCCCAGACCTCCCCTGGCAGGAGGAAGGAATGAGAAATTTCACAATGGCCTAAGCTTTTAAGAAAAACATAAACAGCCATTTTTACAAATTAATCTTCCTTAGAAGCATAGGAATGTGTTCAACTTTTGCATGGAGAGGGGGAAATGATCTTTCTTGGCTTCTTCCATTGAAACACATCATAACAAACTTCCAACATGAGGGAATTACTGATCATGGTCATGGCATAAGATGATCATGGTGTAACACTATGGTCACACTCTCCAGTTATTGCTGTTGTTTTCATCATGTTCTTTCAAATGAGTGAAGTTTGGAGGTATAATGCATTTAAGACTATAAATGGGCAGCTTAGATGTATTTGAGAAGCTGTTGCTGGTTTCTAAATTCTTCACTGCCTGCCTTAGTGAATTTTAGCAGACAAATTCCAGGTAATTTTCTTCAAAATTGAAAATTAACTTTCATCTGCAACTTACCATCTCATTTCCAGCAGCAGCAATCCCATTTTGACAAAATCCCCTGGTATATTTAAGCTAGAATATTTCCAATGTAGCCAACAGTTATATTATTGTAATTTGCACAATTCAGATCAGGAATATATGAAACAGTCTGAACCAAACGTGCTAGAAATAACCTTTTTTTTTCCTGAATATTGGGTTAGAAACATACTATGAGAATAATTGATTTTTTTCCTATCCCAAAGAAGCAATTACTGTTTCAGTGAGAACAAAACACAGAGTCTTACTAGGGACATGAAAATACCATGGATCTGTTTGACAAATATATCACTGAACTGAATGTTTATTAATAGCAGCAAAAAGATTGAATACTAAGTGTGGTTATCACAGCTCAGTTAATGTGAAGTCAAAGAGTTAACTGGCTAATATGACCATGTTGATATGAAACATTTTTAAATCCTTCATAGAATGGGAAGGTTGGAAGGGACCTCAAAGCTCATGCAGTGCCAACCCCCTGCCATAGGCAGGGACACCTCCCACTAGCACAGCTCACTCAAGGCCTCCTCCAACCTGGCCCTGAACACCTCCAGGGAGGGAGCAGCCACAACCTCCCTGGGCAGCCTGTGCCAGTGTTGGATTCAGCATTGCTTTAACTAGGGTCTTGCTGAAGTTATCAGCATAATGCATGATCATGAGTTACAAGGAAAGACTTAAAAATATGTAAGTTGAAGTAATACTTCACTGACCTTAATATGTGTTCCTTTGGTTTTGGGGGGTTTATGGTTTCTTTTTTCAAGACTGCATTCAAGAATGTCACAAAGTGGCAAAACTCAGATAGTTTGATTCAGTCACAGTGGTTGTGCTGGTCAGCTGTGCATTCAGGGTCAACATCAGCAATGCTAAGGAGTGAACCACAGCATGAGATGATAGTTAAGTGCTAGTAAATGCACACAGATTTCTACACAGTCTTCTTGACACAATCCAGCATTTGCTAACAAGCAGAGGTGCTGAGTTACGTGCAGGCACTCCTTGCTTGCAGGACATGGGTTTACCATCACAGCCTTTGCTCCAGGGGTGCAGGTTCTCATACACACACCTGTCCTGCAGGAAATGTAAACTCTTTTCCTTTGTGCATATCTCTGCAAACTAGCAATGCTCATGCCAGTGAGGCAGCACCCACCAAGGCCACGCTTGTACGTTCAAGGTGTGTGTCCCTCCGTGGCAAGCAGTGTTAGCACTTCTGGCCACATGCCCTCTCATGCAGTTGTGACTGTCCACTTTTATACACTCTTCTTTCCCAAAACCCAGGGTTCTGTGTGCACTTTTCTGTCACTAACTCTCCTTATTGCCCATATGTACCTTTCTTATTTATCTATTTCTGTTAAGGAACCAGAGAGTCATTTCCTGACTCTTACTGTTTTACCAATGCATTTTGAGTCAGTTATCTTTAAGATTTAATCTGTAATGTTTGCTTCAAATAATAATTCTGTTCCACAACAGCAAAGAAAATTGGTGGGGAAAAAATAAATTACATTTTGGATACAAAACTGGAATTCTGAAAATGCCTGGAAAGGCAAAAACTAGATAATGTATTTAGAAGTTCCATACTTAGATTATCCCTAACATAGATAATAGATCCTAAGTTTTGCATCTTACTGCAATGTCTGCTTTCTCATCCATATGCATGTCCTGAAGTGATAAATGAAGAGTCTTAAACCCTCCAGAGATCCCATGTGGAATTAGGTTGATTTCCAGTGGAAAGCAGTGCTTTTAGGGCAGCTAAAGAGGTTTTGTGGTTTTTTTCAGGGTTTTTTTGGTGGTTGGTTTGTTTTTGTTTGATTGGTTTTTTGTTTTGTTTTAATGCTGTCCTAGAATGTCCTGGGTTTTGTAAATCAGATTGGTTTTATAACAAAAGGCAGCTACATTGGCCCACCCTACATGGCCAACATGGGCAAAAGAAGGCTGGCTTGCCCTTGTTCTGGCTTTGCCTTCCCTGTCTTCAGCCATTGTCTCTCCCCCAGTTTTTCCATCTCAATACACTTCGATTTTCCTTCTTTGCTCACTTGTGCAGTCTCCCTTTTTGGCAGCTGGCTGCTGTGGAGGGAGGGAACTTCCACCTCCTGGTGATTTCTCAGACTCTCAGGTTTGGCTGTAGGCTTACAACTCCCTGCTGTGCCTCTCACATGATCCTTCTCTTGCTATGTTCTTTAGCCTCTGGTCCCTTTTTGGGGAAGAAAATAGTCTGTTCAGGGTGTAAGAGTTTTCACACAGCCAGGGTAATGAAAAGAGAAACTTCCCACGAAGTAGGAAGGGACTATGCAGATCTTTCTACAACTCTGAAAGGCATTGGCTTAGCTGAAAACAGTCTGAAAGTGAGGACCTAGCTACAAGGATGCTGTGGGCAGGTGGGAAATTGCACAAAAAACCTTTGTAACTTGCATTCTGTCCTCCCTGTTCACTTGGAGGCTATTCAAACAAACAAACAACGCACCAAAAAACCCCCAAAACACACAAACCCAAACCAAGCAACCAACCAAAACCCACAATAACCCCACCAAACCCTGTGAACCTCACCGTGTGGAAAATACCTTAGACAGGTCTGAGTCAAAGCTGTGGCTAGCTCAGGGTTCCATGCATTCTGTGTGGGCTTCCCACCTGCCTTTTTATTAGGCCCATATTGTACTATATTTGATTCAGATGTTGTCCCTGAGCTCTGCTCACCCAAGCTGTGTCCCTGTCTTGTCATTTTCCCCTAGATGATCATTTAAGATCTTCTTTTCTTAACTTTCCAGAATACTCAAGATCTGCATTGAGCAATGTGTACCTCAATAAATATGATATATTTATTATTATTATATAAGAGGAAATAATATAATTTCCTCTTGTTTGGTCTGAATAATATCTCTGCCTCTGTATTCCTCTTCAAAATGTTGCTATTAACGTTAGAGTTCTCCATACTTTTTATATTCTTAGTCTGTTTATTTTCTCCACTAGTTCCTTACTCTGCCCAGAATGCAGTAAGAGTGGCAGCAACGTAGAATGTTGTAAAAGTTGTGGTTTTATATAGAATCATAGAATGGTAAGGTTGGAAGAGACCTCAAGGATTATCATCAGCTCTTAACTCTACCTGACCACCTGAGAAGTGTCTGAAGTGAGTCCAAAGAGCCTGAGTAAACAGGCTGGGGGATGATGAATAGAGTCATAGAATGGTAAGGTTGGAAGGGACCTCAAGGATCATCCAGTTCCAACCCCCTGCCATAGGCAGGGACACCTCCCACTAGCACAACTCACTCAAGGCCTCCTCCAACCTGGCCTTGAACACCTCCAGGGAGGGAGCAGCCACAACCTCCCTGGGCAACCTGTGCCAGAAAGAGAAGAGATGGAAGAGATTGTTGATTCAGCATCAAGGATTTTTTATACTTGGAGAGGCATGGAAGGAGGATTAAAAAACACAATAAAATAATGAGTGAGACAACTAAAAAATGCCAATGTTTCTGTGAAGTTTTTTGAATTTTTCTCTCAACATCTTGAGAAAAAAGTGAATTGAGATTCTGATTTCCACATTGTGGACTGAAGATTAAATGGGTCTGTCTCTTTTGTTTTTTATATGTATATTTGTAGGTCCGGACATGGATCCTTACAGTGGGATACACAACTGCATTTGGAGCAATGTTTGCCAAAACATGGAGAGTTCATGCAATATTCAAAAATGTGAAAATGAAGAAAAAGGTGAGGGGAAGTAAACTGTTTTCTCATTGCCCTGTTAATAGACTTTTCTAACTGGTTTACCGCCTTTCGTGGGTGCCCACACTTGCTCTAACTCTGTTAAAGTGTCTGTTACACTTTGTGAAGGATAAATTTGGTGAAGGTGAATCCCCTTGTGTTCTGGCCAGTCTTGAGAGGTTAGAGGGAATAGGGGCAGCTGAACTTTTCTCTTGATAACTATACCAATCATTGCCATGACTACAGACACATTACCAGCTGCATGAACTGCCTCTTGTAGGGCTGACCACATGCAAAAGAAGCAGTTGAGTGTATGAATAGTGCAGTTTATTTGCATGCAATATATGCAGATTCTTTAAGATGCCTGATGACAAATGCACCAAACTGCAGAACAGCTCTGTAGCTCTAAAATGTGCCTGCAGTCACTAACATAAAATCTCCCAGGGACACACTTGGCTGGGTCAAGGTCACAAATCTTACCAAAAGGCATCTCTTCTGGAAGGGATGCAAGGAAGGCAAACCCATGCAGCAGCACAGACCACCAGATACTCCTCTAGCCTTCTGACAGTGTTACATTCCAAGATCCTGAATGGTTTGATACTGGGGCTTTCTTGGTCTCTTTAGTCTCAGAGTGTGATGGTTTGGGAGTTCCCTGTCCCCCACACTTTGTAAAATCCCCCAGACAGACTCAGCCAGCTGGAAGTTAAGGACTGAAGCTCTATTTACAGCTCAGCACAATGTACAGGCAGAGATATACACAACAGACAGGAATAGTTGCAGACATAGACAAGTTAAAGGTAATACAGAAACACAACTCCCCTCCCAGCAATCAGAGTCCCCAGGAGGGGCTCCCAACCACCCTTCCACCTTCCCCCCACCCCTATACCTTACCCCAGGGTTTGCCTTATATGCAAGATGAGTTTGGAGGATGAGCCAGGGGGGTTAGAAGGGAAGTGGTTAGTGAGGCTAGCAGAGAGGAGAAGGCAAGAAGCTGGACAGCCCAAGAGATGACTGTCTCATCTATGTTTATGTTCTTATCCATCTCAGCAAGCCTATGAGTGAAGCAGACATCACCATTGTTTGCTTTTCTCAGCCTGTAATATAATTTTCTCCATTAAAATATTCCAATTAGCCTCAAACCAGCACACAGAGTTGGTGTTAAGCATGAGACCTTCAGTCTTTGTAAGAAGAGATGAACAGTGCAGACTGTGCTAAGCTATCAGAGTGCAGTGACATCCTCTCATTTTTAGTATGTTGTTTCAGCATCCAGAGTTCTCCTTCTGGTAGCTCCACAGCTGATGTGAAATGCTTTCTGTATGTGTGTGTTTGGAATACAGGTGTGTCGTGGAGGCACCCACAGAACAGGCAGCACCATGTACCCAAATGTGCAGATTCAGTGTGACCAAAATTGCTCTGCACTACAGATGTCAGTTGGGGATATACTACTACAGAGCCAGTTAAGCCTTAACCTTAAGCTTTAAGGAATACTCTTTCTAGAAAGATGATCCAAAATGTATGTGCATGTATTTGTAAAGGGGGAAACTCCCACTCAAGGGTACCCAAAATATACATATGCCAGTGGTGGGGTGAGGACACAGTCTGCAGGAATGTCCTTAGATGGCATTCCACTGGGGCAGCAGAGGATGCAACTGCCAGGCTGCTCGCTTCAAGGAGACCAACTCAAAATGGCTCTCTAGTGGGATACCATCCATAGCCTAAGTCCAAGCTGGACTGTGGTCAGTTCTCATTTGTTGGAGAATTGAGCCCACAGAGTCACCCAAGGTGAGAGCCTGGGCATGGAGGTGCTGGTTCATGTCTGGGAGGTGCCAAGCTGGTCTTTATCAACCAGCCTCGGCCCTTTGTCAGGTGTCTGTCAGGCTTTTGTGGTTTTGTCAGGGTGCTTGTACCTGCTACAAAGTCTTACCCAAGAGTTTCTCATGGATTGGTGTCAGGAGGCAAGAGAAAGTACAGTTTATAAAGTTTCTATTTCTAAATTCCTCATCCTGTCATTCCAAGCCCTTGTCAATAGTCCCTCCACAGCCTTCCTGCAGCCTGCTTCAGATCCTGGAAGGCCATTCCAAGGTCTCCTGCAAGCCTTCTCCTCTCCAGGCTGCAGAGCCCCAGCTCTCTCAGCCTGTCCTCACAGCAGAGCTGCTGCAGCCCTCTCAGCATCTTGGCGGCCTCCTCTGGACTGGCTCCAACATTTCCCTGTCCTTCCTGTGCTGGGGGCTCCAGAACTGCACACAGGACTGCCGGTGGAGTCTGAGGAGAGCAGAGCCAAGGGGCAGAATCCCCTCCCTTGCCCTGCTGCCCACACTGCTCTTGCTGCAGCCCAGCTCACAGTTGCTGTCTGGGCTGCACTCACACTGCAGGCTCATGTTAAATAACAAAGATTTTAAAACTGACTAAAATGATAAGAAATTTCTTTACCATGGAAGTAGAGACCATTCCTTCTGCACCTGTGCAAAGAGCCCACCAGAATCTAGCAGTTAATCCTAGCTATTTTTCAAAGATCTTACACTTTTTGTATTAAAGCTTTGTAAACAAAGCTGAACCAATGTTGTGCCTTCTTGCAAAATGAAGTTTCATACTGCTAATATGTTTTCAGCTGCACTGGTAGAAACCTCTGTAAATTCATCAAGTTAGGCAAGTTCCTGCCAATGTAGCACATAAAAGCATTTAGTATCCTTTATTATCCTGAGAATTTTATCATTTCTACACTACCTACTAACCCAAATGAGAATGATCAGGTGCTTCAGTGGACTGTCAATTAAGTATTTGCTTTATTGATTTTATGAAAAATGTTTTCAAGATGCTACTAAATATGAAAAGTAATTGTTTGTGAATTAAATGTAATCATCAAATTCTAGCTAGTGCCTGTTCTTCAACAGATCCACTGACACCTGCAGGTTGCAGTTGTTTATTCACAGCTGGATATGAAAAAATGATTTAAGATCAGTTAGAAAGACACTAACCAATGTAAGGGAGATAAACTTGCAGACATCTGAAGGAGCTGACCAGTGAGATGCTTTGCTTGGCCAGAACCATCAAGGCTATTAGGGTACTTTATTCAGTATTCTGGAATTCAGTAAATAACTCGTTTTTTTCTGTAAACTTTAAAGAATGGCTTTCAAGGTAATCATCATGTTTTGCTTTATTTGGATATCCTGCCCCAGAACACTTGCATGAAACACAAAAGACAGCAGTTTTCTTAATGCAAAATGAATTACCTATCCACTCTAAATGTCTCCTAGTTACACATTTTCTGCCTTTGATTTGTCAGGGTAGATAACACTGTTTTGAAGAGCTGATTGAGAAAAATGGTATCCTGGTGTCTTATAAGACAGACATTTTTGTTTTCAGTAGGTGTACTTTTCAAAGTATTTTTTGTCTGTGGAAGCACAGACAGTAGAAACTTTCACAAACAGTATCTAAGCTGATAAATAGGCAAAGGTAGACCTGCATGAAAAATGCCATGATAGAGCAGATTGATGTCTCAATATGAGGAGCACAAAGTTCCAAAATTAAGTACTGTAGATACTACTCATTTGTGATCACTTCAGTTTCCACCTGTAGGTGACATTTAGCTATGGCACCTTTCATGGAATGGTAAGGTTGGAAGGGACCTCAGGATCATCCAGTTCCAACCCCCTGCCACAGGCAGGGACACCTCCCACTAGCACAGCTCACTCAAGGCCTCCTCCAACCTGGCCTTGAACACCTCCAGGGAGGGAGCAGCCACAACCTCCCTGGGCAACCTGTGCCAGTGTCTCACCACCCTCCCTGCAAACAACTTCCTCCTAACATCCACTTTCAATCTCCCCTCTGCCAGGTCAAACCCATTCCCCTTGTCCTGTCATTCCCAGCCCTTGTCAATAGTCCCTCCCCAGCCTTCCTGTAGCCCCCTTCAGATCCTGGAAGGCTACTCTAGGGTCTCCTGGAAGCCTTCTCTTCTGCAGGCTGCAGAGCCCCAACTCTCTCAGCCTGTCCTCATAGGAAAACTGCTGCATAGGAAACCTTTGCCTGTCATCCTGAATATTTTCATCAGGAAAGAAATTCCAGACAGAAATTTCTTTACAGAGTGGAAGAATCTCTGTGTGGTGTTTGAAAGTACTGGTTCATTCATTTCATGAGAGTGAGTATTAAAAAGGGAGAAAAGCATATGGTGAATGAATCTCTTTATCCTCATCAGGTAGGGCAAGCTTGCTTCCAAACTTTCACTGAACACTCGAGTTCAGTGTGAAGAGAGGAGTGGATTTCTGTCACGTGGTGAGACTGAATATAGTGTTTGATAACAAAACACTATAGCTCCATTTTAGTGCAGTGAAAAGTGGAACTAAACAATTTAGTGTCCTGATTTTTGTCAATTTCTGTTTATGAAGCTCTCAAAAATCTTTGTTTTCACCTCTTTATATATCCACTCCTTTGTTATTGGGAAAATAAAAAGGTAATGAAATAGCATTCACAATATACTGCTTCTGCTATCAGGCTGCTGTCAAATTTTGCTAGATTCCCAGAACTCTGTCACCACCTTTGATCTTGCTGGGGCTCAAATGAAGCAAATTGAAAATGTATTAATTTTAGCTGGATCTGAAACAGAAAGGTGCAAGAGAATTAATTTCTGTCAAATGAAAATTACAAAATCAGTAGGGGGAAATAAACTATTTTTAAATTTTAAAGAGGTTAGCCGAGATAATGGAGATAGAATATAACTATTATTAAAAATATCTGTAACACTTATAATTAAGGAACAATTCTGGTTTCAATAAATCTCCTTTCTGTTGGCTTGGGCAGCAGAATATCTTCTGCACAGTGAGAGGTGGAGACTGCTTTTGTGTTCTCCTCACCAGCAGCAGGACTGGCAGTGGATGAGAGAGAGGAGAATATCAGCAGCAGAAGAGCTTGTGGTGTCCTGGGGAAGCTGTAGCTAGCTGAACCATTTCAAGAAGCCATCCCTTCTCATAAAGTTTAGAAGGTTGTAAAGCTGTCTCTTTTTTTGATGGGAACTGTACTGTCCTAGCTTGGAGTGGACTTTAAAGCAGTCCTGCTTAGTGATTGCTCCTGCACAGCTGCAGTGTGCCAAATAAAGACCATTTACTTCTGACAATAAATAGTAGCAAATTCAAAGCAGTGGTATTTAAAATCTCCACAAGCTTTATGTATTCTGCTCCTAGGAAGACAAGCATTTGACCATTTGTAGGAGAATACACTGAAGCATGATGGCCTGTTGCTTTTTGCAGTTCCTGTTTGAAAGTAGAATACTTCTCAGTTGATATTGCCATAGTAAGATTGTCTGACCCTTAACATTGGACAGTCTAAATCTATTTGTAGCTTAATATTTTAACTTTAAGGGATGTTATCAACATAAGGGAGGGATGTTGTCAGTGTAGTCAGTTATTACTACCCCTGCAGACTTCTGGTGGCATTTATTTTTACGCTGACAGTGTTGTTACAAGGTAAATACAGAATATAAATCCATAAAGGATGTATAACAGCATCATTTCTAAGACTTGTGCTGCTATAGTTTTTCCAACATTATTCTACCCATTTATGGCACTTCATCAGCTTTTCTCTGTTCTTAAATTTGCTGTGTGACTGTAGAGTTCTCACAGAAGAGAAGGAATTGAAGAGCTTAACAAGTATTGAGAAAAGATTTTAGCAATGTCACAGTTAAAAAGCAACAACAGACCACAGCAGAGAAAAATGACTTGCCAGTCCAACCTGACTTACTTATGCTTGTCAGGCTGCAGGCTGGCAAACTTTTTATTAAATCCAGCCTACTAAGGTCTTAAAAGGCTTGTGAGGAGAGCTGTGGTCCTCATGCATTGCAAAGATGAGCAGGAGATTGTGCAGGCTACTTTGTTAACAAGAGCACAGGGAAGGGAGGCTGCCACTGTGAGGGAACCGCAAGACCAGGAGTGCAAGAGCAGGGAAGAGGCTGAGAATGAGAAATCAGATCAGCTCCTGCAGGCTTTGGAGGCAACAGGAGCTCCTCTGGATAAAAATAAGAGAAAATCTTATCATTGTAGGATGGAAAAGAAGTTGAGAAGGGAGGTTGAATTTGGATAAGAATTCCCAGAGAATTGAAATGGGATTGAGAACCAGCAAAAAGTTTAATGGAGCAGGGAGAGCAGTAAGAAGCGGTCAAGAAAGCTGAGTATAGTGGACCATAGAGCCCCAGTTTGAGATTCAAGTGGCAATCTCCAGTTAAGGGATTAGGTCTGGTTTAAAATTACTTTAAGGTTGGAATTTAAGGCAGGATGGCAGGCCTGAAAGGTAGGGATATAAACTGGAAAAGGAACATAGGAGTGTAAAAGGAGTAGGAGGAAAGAAAAAGTTTAAATTAGGATTGGCTGGAATGGTTGCACATAAGTGTGGGCAGAGCATAAAACTTCAGAAGAGGATTCTAGGGTTTCACTGTTTTTCTGCTACTGCCTATCTGTAAAACCTAGAGGCAAAATATGTGCCTTGTCTCCCTCTTAATGCTGTTCTGCAGCTCACTATAGCTAATAGTTGCTCTTTTAGCTGAAGCTGATGAGGTGTGCAAAGATCTAAAGGTTCTTTTTGCTGAGGCATGCAGTGCTTCCTATAATTGAATTCCCTTTCTTTTCATTTTATTTAAAAAGAATTGGCTCATGAAAATGCTGAAAGGCTTCTGTTGTGGCTAAAGAGTCAATCACTGGAAACTTACAGCTTACTAGGGTCTCTGCAATGTGTGTTTGTTACTCCATTTGCATGATTAGGACAGCAGTGAAGCCTTCGTTTTCTACAGGATGCTGGCACAGTGAGTCTGCTCTGTGTGTGCAGTAGGAGTTACAGTAAAAGAGGCAGTTTTCTGTTGCAGCCTTTTCCACCCAAACTAGAAAATAATGCATAAAGGAAAAGGCAGTAGGAGTTTTGAAGAAGATTGTCTCGGGTATGAGACAATGAAGAAACACAATGAATTGCCAGAATTATTTGTTATGCTTTAGAAATCACTCTGAGCACAGTATTCAGAAAAGGACATTTGATTTGGAGAACCAAATGTATTACCTGAGTGAAACAAAGCAAGAATTCTTAAACCTTTTAGACCATTGCCTTCCCACTCCATTTTTTCAATATGAATTTGGCCACCCCACCTCTGTCATTTGTACACTTAATGATCCACAAACTGAGGCATGTGGAAAACTGGAAGGAGCCAGACCATCCATGCTCTTTCCATGGATATGGGAGTTGCTCTGAGCAGCCCCCTTTGGGCTGGGCAGTGGCTGACTGTGTGCTTTCAGCCCTTGGTACCAGCTGCAGGGAAGCTGTCAGCACCTGTGACTGCACAGAATGTCCCTGAAGAAAAAAACAGAGAGAGGAAAGCAGCTGGAGGCCACATGGTTATAAGTTTAAGTGCTGCTTGCCCTGTCCTCACAACTTGTCTCTATTCATTGCTGTTCGCATCCTTCACTTCAAAACCTCTGTGAGAAAATGTATAAAACCAATGTCATCTCTAGTTATAATCTTCTCTGCAGGTTTTTGTTCAAACCACTTAGGGAATTCAGAATTTATTGCACTCTGTAATCTGTCACAAAAGTCTTACAGAGGCTTTGGAAAGGATACTCATTATTTTAATCATTTTAAAATAGATGAAGCAAAGTTCTCCAGATGCACTGACAGAGGTTTTAAGTCAGAACATGATAGGCCACAGCTTGCTTACTTCCACAAATGCCTTTGTAGTTACTGAGTTATTGATTAGCTTAAGTGTAGTTCATATTACCCAATCAGTTCTTTCTGTAGCAACTACTATAAAATCTTTTCTCAGGTCATTTTCCAAACTGTAAATATTTATACTTTCCCAGGACTACTACTCTTTTTTTCTTTCTTTCTTTTTTTTTTTTTTTTTTTTAAATCTAGCTAGAGCTTTTTGTGTGTATAACAAAAGCTATGTGCTGGATTTCCCCTGGGATACACGTATATTTTAGGAAGTATATCCAAGAGGTCATAAGTCTGAAAAGATGTGTCAGGATCCAAAGATTTGCTTTGGGTAACCATACCAACAGTACAACAATCCATTAGGGACCATCTGCCGCAAATGAGCCAGCATATGGATACCTAAAGAAATGTTCAGCATCATTATTCAGTCTTTGAGAGTAAGAAGCAGGACAGTGATTTGAAGTTTGCTTATGACTCAAATTATTATTTCATTATGAATATTTACCACTGCACCAAAGCAATCCATAATACTTACAGTGCAGTGTAAATTATTCAGATATAGCTTCATGCTTTATTAATATAGTACTTCAAAAGCAGTGTAAGTGGAGACTCTTTTTTTCCTCTTCTCCCAAATAGATAGATGTATAAATTTTAAGTCTAAAACCTAAAAAATAGTCAGTGTCATCCTAGAATCCGTGTTTGGCCATAAAATAAGCATCCTGTTTTTCATAAGAGTTGATCAGCCAAAATGCCAGCCAAGGAACAATAGGAGTCACATCTCTAAAATTTACATTTCATATAAATATGGATTGGGAAGCTAAATCTCAAGCTCTTGTCACAGAAGGAAGTTGAGCTAATGAACTGTACATCTAGGAGGAAAAAAAAAATCTCCTTTTGAAGTAATTTCTGTATGTAAATTTCTGCATGGTACAGTTTGATAAGGCTAAACCTCTGTAGTAACAAAAACAATGAGAACTGTGAAATGTAACTGCTCATGAATGGTGCTACAGCTATAATTTCTATGTATTATAAGACTAATGGGTGACAGAGAAATAGAGAACATGTTGCTATACAGCATGAGGCAACTCCTCCCTGAATAGCTTGAAATTGGATTGTAAATGTAATCAAGTGCATTGATGTCCCCGGCTACTTGTAACGATGCAGTATGCTTTCCCCACACACTTGTTCATTAAACAAAATATTAAAGTCTAGGTGTTTTAGTGTTACCTCAGAGCAGAGCACTTCTTCCAGACAAGTTAAATGCTTTGTGCACTCCTTTCCTGAAGATTTGGAACACTTTCAGCACTAAAGATGAGAATTCATAGCCTTGGTAGAAACTCCTCCATGCTCATGTCCTGTGCAATCTTGGGCTCAGCAGATGCACTTCTCTCAGAGCTGAATTGGACCTGCTGTGTTGATGGGATGTGCAGTCCCCTCAAGGCAGCATATCCAGCTTTACTGATGCTAGTGAGCAGAACCCAGCACAATGCTGAGGTTGGTTGTGATGCAGTGTATACCATGACTGGTTGATGCTAATGTTGTCAAGTTGGGTTTAGTGCCAGTTTGGATTTTAAGACTGTAATGGTTTTTATTTTTGTCCTTTCAAGGCTAGCTAGCCATGTTATATGATTCAGTGTGCTCCTTATTGCTGGATTAGCAGAATTAGTGAACCAATCATTTCTGCATTATGGCCATAACTGAGGCTCAAGTTTTCAAAGGTGAGGAATTTTATAGTGTTTTTAAGCTACCACTGAATCCCTCACCTTCTCTTAACTCTACAAAGTTTCTATCTTCTACTCCCACTAGGGAACATCACCCTAAGATGGTGTCAGGGAGAGATGCCACCCAATCGCATAGCTTCTCCTGGCAGCAAGGTATAGAGGCAACACAGCCACGTTTACCATGCAGCTTTTGAGAGGATGAGTCTGTCCAAAGATGCTCTGCAATTACCCTGAACATGAGTCAGCAAAGGAGATACATTCCAGGAAGCTTTAGCAGGCTAATTACTGTAGCTGCCCCATCCTCAAATCCAAGCTCTCTGATCATGACCAGTTGCCCACTATTATAGGACTAGGTTTCACCAAGGGTAGTATCCTGGAAAACAGTAAAACTTCTCAGATTCTCAGACTGAAGGTGTCACAGTAGGTTCTCACTTCTTTTTTTTTTTTGCATATAAATAAATATTAATATATTTCATCAAAAGAACCTTTCAGAGAGTAAAGTGTCTTAAGCTTAGCTTTTT
>VWYK01091240.1:0-10558 GCA_013399775.1 Semnornis frantzii | reverse complement strand
ATAAATTCTGTAGGGATTTATGGCTTTAAGCTTTTAACATGTCTTGGTAGAGGTTATCATACAGAGAAAAGACAGGCTGGAGTAACAACACTACTACTAGCAGCTTTTTGATTCTTTATTTACAGACTCAAAGAACCACAGTGTGGCTTGGGTTGGAAAGGATCTTTAGAGACTTACTAGCCCAATTTCCAATTTGTCTTTCAAGTGATAGATGTGAAATCTGTATTGTTACAATGAATTCATACCTATTTCTGAACTGAGAAAAAGTTTGGAAAGCTATTGTGGAGCCAAAATGGAAGATGGCCAAGGAAATGCCTGAGCTGTGGTGGTGTATTCTTATTTCACGTTGAAGTGTTTAGAGAGTTCCAGTTAAGGACATCATTTCATTTTATCCCAGAGCACTAGAAGACCTGAAAATAGTGACTGATGAAAAGGTAGAAGAGATCCCAAACTAACATACAATAGGCAGTATTAAGAACCAACTGCAGTATGGTGGAGCTACTGAAAGCCGTGTGAAAAAGAATAACCTGCTTTCACCACAGTTTGCATGAAGATAGAAGATGATGATCTAGCACTATTTAAGAGCAACTGCTTTCAATCTAGGCCTACCACTCAGCTCTGTCTTCTGTAATCCAGATGAAGGAGCAAGAAACCTAAGTCAATAAAATAAAAGGTCAACAGATATTTATTTTCAGGCCAGAGGATATAAGATAACTTTGTTCTAAAACCCACCATAAATCAGATCACTCTGGTTATGTTGATTAAGTCTAAACTCACCTAGAACTCTTTGACTGTAGGAAACTTTGTGAACCATAGCTGGTTACAGCACATAATGAAGCACAAGACAATGCTAAATCACTGTGTCCAAACCATATCAAAAGGTGGTGCCTGCAAGCAGCCAGCTCTGAATAAATTCCGCTGCAGCAGCTCAGCCTATGAGAGAGCTGCGCCACAAAGAATAATGCCCTGGCAATGCAGAACCACCCCACAGAAAATCACTGATGGCTATAGACTTGCAGGACCAGCATGGGCAGAAATCTTCTCTTCCTTTGGGTTTTTTAAGAATTAGGTCATGGAAAGATCCTTTTTTTAAGACCTCCTTTAGCCATGCCTAAAATGTCTGTGTGGTGATGTTTAGAATTGCAGCACATACTTCTTTTTTGTCTAAACAGTCCCTTGTTAAGTAAAGTAGTGAGACATGGCTCAGTGCTTTTGTCCAACAGGTTTTGTGTTACAGTACTTCTTGCACAAACTCTTCTTATCTTTGCCTGTACATTAACCACAGTGATGAATAACCTGAAGCTACTAATGGGAACGAGTAGGCACACACCATCAGACAGAGTGCGTTAAGGATCTGTTGAATGACTGATTCAGAAATCATTAAGCACATTAATCAGAGCTGGACACTGCACTTAGTTAAGAACATCCCTTAAAAAAAGCTTTATTTTGGATTCCAAGGAAGCAGAGAGATCCTTAAAAGGATCCTTTTAGACCATAAAGGAGATCCAGAGCCCAATCTTAGACATTGTTTAATTAATTTTAAAAAATGCCTACTATTGGTATACATCTTATATATAATCTTATTAATCTTATCTTCACTATCTACAGAAGCAAATAATTAAATTCGTATCTTACCAGAGTGATTCCACCAACCTGTGGCCTGCATCCTTCCTTCAAAAGCACTTGAAGTATCAGCAGGACTTTGGGTGGGATGGATTGCTTTGGAGGCTGTGCCAGGATGTTACCAAGTGCACACAGAATTCAGTTTATCCCTTGCAGACTAGTATGTCATCACTGACTTTATTCAGCTAGCCAAGTGGAAATGCAGAAAAAACATAATGCACTCTTGGGCCTGGATTTCTGGGAAATGAGAAAAAGCAACATTTGTGTAGATCAGAAGTGCTGAATATTAGTGTTAATTCTTGCCACCTGCCAGGGATGGAGCTGCAGAAAGTGAAGCCTGAAGAAAGAGACTGTTTCTCAGCAGCAAACTTCTTAGATGAGAACGGAAAACTTTCCTAGTTCATGAGGAGAGAAAAAAACAGGCTTCAGTCCAAGCCCTATTTTAATATGGCTGAGCTTTGGAAAGCTTTTCTCTGAACACTCTCTCACAGCATCTTCCTCATAACCATTTTCCTCATTTCATCCTCATGAGATTTTGTTCTGGAAAATAATATAACTGGCATGTGACAATGCAGTATTTTCAAACTGAAGAATACAACTGATACAAGAAACAGCTGCTCTGAAATCTGTGGGGAGAATGCTACACAGCAACAAAGGTAATGAAAAACACAAGGCAATTGGTAATAACATTTTACCTGAATGGCTGATCTTTGCACAAACACCCACCCAAACACAACATCACATTTGGTCCAAACCCTTCTAACAGAACTATGACAGGAACCCTGAATGGCTGATCTTTGCACTAACACCCACCCACCCAAACACAACATCACATCTGGTCCAAACCTTTCTAACAGAACAGTGAAAGGAACAATAAAGTGAATATCACCAACAGCTGCCTGCTCAAACTGAGCAGCTATTAGCTGACCAATATCTCCACATTCAGCCTTTGAGAAGTGCTGAACAATGTCTATGTAAAAATGAGATTGCAGTTCCTATAAAGTGGCACATTTTTCTTCACTCTATGAATTACCTAACATAATTGTGTAAGTTGAAAGCCCCATCTGGAGTCCTGTGTGCAGTTCTGGAGCCCCCAGCACAGGAAGGACATGGAAGTGTTGGAGATGGTCCAGAGGAGGCCATGAAGATGCTCAGAGGGCTGCAGCAGCTCTGCTCTGAGGACAGGCTGAGAGAGCTGGGGTTCTGCAGCCTGCAGAAGAGAAGGTTTCCAGGAGACCTTAGAGTAGCCTTCCAGCATCTGAAGGGTCCTACTAGAAGGTTGGGGAGGGACTATTGATAAGGTCTTGTAATGACAGGACAAGGGGCAATGGGTTTGAAGTGGCAGAAGGGAGATTGAAAGTGGATGTTAGGAGGAAGTTGTTTGCAGTGAGGGTGGTGAGACACTGGCACAGGTTGCCCAGGGAGGTTGAGGCTGCTCCCTCCCTGAAGGTGTTGAAGGCCAGGGTGGAGGAGGCCTTGAGTGACCTGTGCTAGTGGGAGGTGGCCCTGCCTATGGCAGGGGGTTGGAACTGGATGATCCTTCAGGGCTCTTCCAACCTTGCCATTCTATGATTCCATGACCTTGTCTTCCTATCAAACTCTACCAGAATCACATAAATAAGAAAGGGCAGTTACTGCAGGTCAGAGAAAAAGAGATAAATGCTTTCTGAAATGACCTTTACAGAAAAATTCTTAGATATAGTTGTATTAGAAAAAAACTCTCAGACACCTTGGTTTCAGAAAAATTGCAATTATTGTGACGAGATCCATAGGTGTGTAGGATGATTGATATAATGGTTGTGTGGGGGATGATTGAGATAGTGCAGTACTCTAACTCCACCAGATTCCTTCCTGCTTTACTTATACCTGAGTTACTCAAAGACATACATAGATTATTTTACTATTCAATTGCTTCCTACACTAAGTTTATAAGATTACCTCTTTTGTAAAATAAAGCATCTGTACAAAAATTGGCTAAAGTGTCCTCACATTATCTACAATCAGTCAAATTAAATAAGACCTATTGTTGTCTTTATGAGGTTTATTTATGTTTTGGAGAATTCTACTTAATGGTAAGAATATATTGTAGGTGACAAAATGAAATTTTCCCCACCACAAGTCATAGGTGCATAAAACATCCCAGGCAAAGGGATGTTGTGGGAAAGTGGGAACTACTTCTGAAAGCATGACAGATACACAAATAACTCCTTGAGTGGATAAAAAGAGTAATAAAAGAGGTTCCTTGTTTATTTGGTATCAATTAATATTTCATCAGCATCAGATCTGGTAATCTTTTGAGGATCAGAGGGCTGCAGCAGCTCTGCTATGAGTACAGGTTGAGAGAGTTGGGGCTCTGCAGCCTGCAGAAGAGGAGGCTTCCAGGAGACCTCAGAGTAGCCTTCCAGGATCTGAAGGGGGCTATAGGAAGGCTGGGGAGGGATTATTGACAAGGGCTTGCAATGACAGGACAAGGGGCAATGGGTTTGAAGTGGCAGAGGGGAGACTGAAAGTGGATGTTAGGAGGAAGTTGTTTGCAGTGAGGGTGGTGAGACACTGGCACAGGTTGCCCAGGGAGGTTGTGGCTGTGGCTGCTCCCTCCCTGGAGGTGTTGAAGGCCAGGTTGGAGGAGGCCTTGAGTGATCTGTGCTAGTGGGAGGTGTCCCTGCCTATGGCAGGGGGTTGGAACTGGATGATCTTTGAGGTCCCTTCCAACCTTAACCATTCTATGATTCTATGATTCTATGTATGGCTAAATGTAATGAGGCACTCCTAAATAATCTGTAAGAAGTTTTCAGACTTGCAATGTTAGAAGATGCATTCTTGTCAAATGCAGTTAGTGAGCTGGAAATTCACCATTTCTTTTACTATGTAAGGCTGCTAAAAAGGAATTCATATATGTGGTGGATTGACCTTGGCTAGATACCAGCTGCTCCCTTCTCAACAGAACCAGAGTTGGGGAAGACTGAAAATAAGATGGAAAAAACCTTGTGGGTCATGAGAACGGCAGTTTAGTAAAGTAAAAGTAAAGGCTTCAAGCACAGGCAAAGGAAAACAGAAGACTTATTCTCTGCTTCTCTTTAGCAGGTGATGTCCAGCCACGTCCTGGGAAGCAGGGTTTCAGTGCATGTAGCATTTGATCCAGAACATGAATATTGTAGTAACAAATGCACTCACACACATACAGCCAAACCCAGACCCCATCATATCCTTTGGCCATTTCGAGACAGTTCAGACTATCTGATTTGGAAATGTCACCTGCCTCTCTTAGGTCTTTGACAAGGCACCGGAGATTCAAACCCTTCTGGACATTGTCAGGTGGAGAAGGAACAGT
Source organism: Semnornis frantzii (assembly GCA_013399775.1). Taxonomy (NCBI): domain Eukaryota; kingdom Metazoa; phylum Chordata; class Aves; order Piciformes; family Ramphastidae; genus Semnornis; species Semnornis frantzii. The sequence goes on along the minus strand of VWYK01091240.1, from coordinate 5,604 downwards.
AAGGGAAAGGGCAATGCTCCAATGAATGAACTCACATACAGAGAGAGTCTCTTGGGAGAATGTGAGAAATGTAAACAGAGATGTTTTCTTTCCTCTCAACAGAACAAGGCAGATATTTTCACATACTTCTTTTTTTTTTTACTCCACTGATTGATATTTCACTTTGCACTTCCAAATATTTCAGTTCCAAGCCAGATGCTGGATGTTAGTTTGAGGGGTGTGCACCTCCCTCAAAAAAAAAAAAAAAACCAAAAAACCAAAAAAACCAAAACCAACATCCCTCTGGTTTAACCTAAGCTGAGTAATTTATTTACTGTGAAAGCCTGAAGTTTACCTAAATTTAACCAGTTAGGGCTTTCCTGGTGCTGAGGGACATTGTTTAGTGTGGGCTTGGTAGTGTTGGCTTAACAATTGAACTTGATGACCTTAAATATCTCTTCTGATCAAAATGATATGATTCTGTATTTAAACTCACTTCCAGACTCAACTTTTGAGCAATAAATGTGACTCTTTCAAAATAATCATAGAATCATAGAATGGTGAGGTTGGAAGGGACCTCCAGGATCATCTACTATAAAAATGTAGAGAGGTGATCTTCAACATTTATTTATGAAAATGAGGCAGAGGTAAATGATGCCTCTTCTGCCATTGCCATAGGTTTGGTTTGAAGAAAAGATTTCTATATTTTGGAAGCTTGCTTTTACATACCCTTCAAAGTTGGGTACTCACAAGGTTTAGATCAAAGTTATTGGTTAGTTGTCCCTCTCAAAAAATATTTAACCCAAATACCAAGCAGATTATTTCCACTGTTTGCTTTCTGAGAAATCCCAGTTTGCTTCCTTCTTCTTGCTCCTGGTTGAAAGCACAGTACTTGCTTTAGATTCCAGGTGGCATCTGCAGGGTATTACTAGCAGAGATAGAGATGTGATCATCCCACTCAACTTTGCACTTGTCAGCCCATGCCTGGAGTACTGTGCCCAGTTGTAGTCCTTCACAATTCAGAAGAGGGGCAAAAGAGAGCCATGAAGATGATTTAAATGCTGGAGAACACTCACTATGAGGAAAACCTGTTGGAGTCACATCTTTCCATCTGAGAAAAGGTTCAGAGGGGATATAATCACAGTATTCCAGTATTTAAATGGTGGCTACAAAGAGGATGGAGGCTCTCCTCTCATAAGGAGCCACATGGAGATGACAAAGGACAACTGGCAGAAGTTGCTCCAGCAGAGGTTTCATCTTGGCATAAGAAAATGTTGGGATTTTTTATGGTAAGTACAGTCATTCACTGCAACAACATCCCCAGGGACATGGTAGAGACCTCACTGCTGGAGGTTTTCCAGAAGAGATTGGATAGGGTGCTAGAAGATCTCTAAACTCCCTTTCCCAAAAAAACCTTGGACCAGATGATTTTTCGAGGTCAGTTCCAGCCTGAGCTCTTCTGTGATTGCACAATCATGGTTTACAGAGATTTGTCTGATGTGAGCAGTACAGGCTGCACTAGGAACCTTTGTGACATCGAATGAAAAGAAAAGTCAGAGTGAATAAATTTGAGGTACTCTGTATGCAATGGAAAGTGGGATAGCTGGAGGCTTGCTGGAGTTTTATGGGTGTACTGCTGGAAATGCAAAACTGCCAGAGTGAAAACAGGAGAAGACCCTTTGATTTTGCAGATATCTCTCAAGTCAAATAGCTTTAGGACTCAAGTGAACCGTAAAAAAAACCAAAACAAACCCAAACCCAAGCCAAACCAAATCAAAGCAAAACAAAATCCCTGAGTCTAAGCTTGTCTCTCTTGTATATGTAAATCAACAAAGATAAAACCACCTTTGCTCACTTAGCTGCCCTGGGAGGGCTGTGGTGGGAGACTTCTGCAGTGGTCAACAAAGACAAAATCATAGAGTCATAGAATGGTCTGGGCTAGAAGGGACCCCTAGAGGTCAGCTAGCCTGGGCCCCCTGCAGTCAGCAGGGACATCCCCACTAGCCCAGGTCACCCAGGACCCCATCAAGCCTCACCTGGAATGTGTCCAGGGAAGGGGCCTCAACCACCTCCCTGGGCAACCTGTCCCAGTGCTGCACCACCCTCATAGTAAAGAACTTGTTTGTAACATCCCATCTAAATCTGCTCTTCTCTAGCTGGAACCCATTGCCCCTCATCCTGTCACTGCAGGCTGTTGTAAACAGCTTCTCTCCACCCTTCCTGCAGGTCCCTTTTGGGTACTGGCAGGCTGCTATTAGGTCCCCCTGGAGCCTCCTCCTCTCCAGACTGAACAACCCCAGCACCCTCAACCTGTCCCTTAGCAGAGCTACTCCAACCTTCTGATCATTTTTGTGGCCCTTTTCTGGACCTGCTCCATCAGGTCCATGTCCTTCCTATAATGAGGGCTCCAGAACTGGACACAGTACTCCAGGTGAGGTCTCACCAGAGCAAAGTGGCAGAATCCCCTCTCTGGATCTGCTGGTCATACTTTTGATGCATCCTAGGATGTGATTTGTCTGCTGGGCTGCAAGTGCACACTGTGGGTTCATGTCCAGTTTCTCATCCACCGGCACCCCCACGTCCCTTTCCATGGGGCTGCTCTCTAACATCTGTCCACTCTGCCCTGAGGACAACATCTCAACACATGCACAAGGGTGCAGGGCCAGGAGGATACTGCAACTAAAAGAACTGACTAAAAGCCCTGAGGTATACCAGTTTCTGTGGGGAAACACCACCATGGCTGAGCCTGGAAGCAGCAGTTCAGGACATCTCACCACCAGCAGCACTGCTGCTGCCACAGCAGCAGCAAAGGAGCTTGCTGTGCCCTCTGTACAAGAGAACTCTGCTGAAGACATCACACGCTGGAAACATCACCAAGCTGAAAAGGAAACTCTCTCTGCCAGCCCTCCTCTGGATGGTATAATTGCTTTCCTGCTCTCTTCCTCTCTGTTTCCAGTTGTTTCTCTCAGTCTTCCCTTCTTCCTCCCTTTTCTCCATTTTCCCTGTGACGGTTTGGGAGTTCCCTGCCCCCCCCCCACTTGTAAAATGACCCAGACTAAAACTCAGCCGGCTGGAAGTTAAGAGATGAAGCTCTGTTTACAACTCAGCACAATATACAAGCAGATACATACAGTATATACAGGAATAGTTACAGAAATATACAAGGTAAAGGTAATACAGAAACACGACTCCCCTCCCAGAAATCAGAGACCCCAGGAGGGGCTCCCAACCACCCTTCCACCTTCTCCCCACCCCTCTGCCTTACCTCAGGGTTTGCCTTACATGCAAGGAGTATCGGCCGGAGGAGGATTAGAAGAAAAGTGGTTAATGGAGTTATTCAGCAGAGAGGAGAAGCCAGAGCTGCTAGAGAACCCAAGACCCATGTGCCTCATGACTCAGACGGCCCGCTGGAGACACTCTTATCTCTTTGTAAAGCCTATGAGTGAAGTAGACATCACCATTGTTTTACCTTCACAGCCAATAGCATAATTTTCTCTATTAAAATATTCCAATTAGCTCAAACCAGCACATTCCCCCTGTTCCATTTAGTGTTATCCTTTACTAAATAGCCTCACTTTTCATACTTGGCCTCCTTTGTGCCTTAATTTCACCATATGGGAATGTTTTTTAAAGAACTACTAAGTCTCTTTCCTCCTCTGGACTGAGACAACTGCCCCACAAGAAAACCCCCAAAATGTGTTCATTCTGCTTATATCAGACCCATTTAATATGCCATTCGGTTTCTACAAAATATAAAAGAGTACCCATGGAATGGAGCGCTTCAGACATGACCTTCAGGGATCTGAAGTGTGTAATCCACCATGCTAAAAGGTAAGCTGGGAAAGCACAAGTGCTCAGAAGAAAATGAGGGCTGGCCTACCCACAGGGTACAAAAGTGACCTCTGCATGTAAAAATCAGCAAAACGGACAAAACAGATGTGCTGGGTGCAGATGCCCAGGTGCTGGCAGCAAGGACATGAAGGGCAGCCTCTGCCAGGAGAAGCAGGGTGGCCCTGAGCTACTTTTAGCCAGTTCCAGGCAGTCCCAACCGCCTCACCACAAGGCACAGCTGAGGGGAGCTGGTGATGTCTCTGAGGATGATTTCCACCAGTACTTAAATATTTGCCTTCTCTGTTTCTCAATATCTAAATCAGTAATTACATTTATTGGTAAGGAATTAAGTTAAATTCCCCAAGTTGAGTCTGTTTTTCCCCACGACAATAGATAGAGCATAATTTTGTTTAAAGATCAGCTATTTAAATTATGTTAGCCTGAAAAATAGAGTAGATTTAATTTTATTTTTGCCTCTAATGGGAATTTGCCCTTAAATATGAGCAGCCTAGAACTGTCAAGTTCATTACTAATATTTTGCATTTTTATAGAGCTTTTCACACTGGAGATAGCCCCAAATATTTCATAAATCACAGCCCACTGGTCATCCAGCTTCCTGCCACTTACAGCATCTCCAGTAATAAAGAGTAAAGAAAAATGTTGTCAGTGGAAATGACAGGCATATTTCATTTAACATAATGTTTTCAACAGTTTTTCAAAATAAAACCCCCCCAAACAACCAACTCTTGCTGCCTGCCTTTCAGGAACAAGAATTCATCACTGAAAAATCACCTCTAATATCTTCTCAGAAAGACTATTTTTGTGGAGCCAGGATATCTGAGAAGCAATAACGAGAGTTATTTAGCCTGTGCCTCATGTGTCTCTGCCATGAAGGCAGCTGGAGGTCCCTAGGAGAGGAAGGAGATTGTGTAGTTGCTGGAGTCTTGGAAACATGATGAAGGAAGTCTCTGCCAAATGCCTTGGTGCTAAGAAATGACTGAGGAGTTTAGACAACTTTCATATCAGGGAGAAGCCACCACAAATGGCTGCACACATGCTTCGAGAGGGGGCTGGGGGGAGAACTTTTCCATGTGAACAACAGTGATGGTTTGGGAGTTCCCTGCCACCCCAACACTTTGTAAAATCCCCCAGACTAGACTCAGCCAGCTGGAAGTTAAGGACTGAAGCTTTATTTACAGCTTAGCACAACATACAAGCAGATATTTACAAAATAGACAGGAATAGTTACAGAAACATACAAGTTAAAGGCAATACAGAAACACAACTCCCCTCCTAGCAATCAGAATCCACATGAGGGTCTCCCAACCACCCTTCCACCCTCTACCTTACCCCAGGGTGCAAGGTGAGTTTGGAGGATGAGCAAGGGGAGTTAGAAGCAGAGTGGTTACTTGGGTTACTCAGCAGAGAGGAGAAGACACACTGGCTCCCAGAAAAAACAAGAGACTCCGTGTTATCTATGTGTTCTTGTTCTTACACATCTCAGCAAGCCTGTGAGTGAAGCAGACAGCACCACTGTTTGCCTTTCACAGCCTATAATTCTTTTCATTAAAATATACCAACTAGCCTCAAACCAGCACAACAATTTGGGGTCTTTTCTCACTCAGACAAGGCTTTAGATGTGATGCTGCATTATTGTCATGCAATAGCTTATCACACAGGTGTTTAATAGTCTTCTAAGAAAACAGTTAGGTGAACATACAGCTTCACTAACCTTCTGCAGAATCCTTTCTTCCTCTGTAAACCAATGGTGAGCTTCTTTTCTTTTCTTTTCTT
>VWYK01091230.1:0-12757 GCA_013399775.1 Semnornis frantzii | reverse complement strand
CAAGAAAAAACTTAGGCAAAGGCCTGGAAATCATCTTTAAAAATCATAAGTGTATCAAAGCTGGCTGTTAAGAGGTTTGTTTACATTTTTGTTTGCATTCCCTCTTAGTTTCTAACTGATGGGATGCTGGTGAGGGAGATGATGGCTGATCCTTTATTAACAAGATACAGGTAAGGACACGTGGAATAAACTCTTGCAGAAGTGTAATTTGGTGAAAAACTGCATTTTTTTAGATCCAAGGCGTGGCTATTATAAATTAAATACCAGAAGATGTGACAATTATTTTAGGAGTTTGACTCCTTTTATGTTGTAAGGTTGTTGGAAAATCAGTTGATCACTGGAACATTAAACATGGCAGAATTTGATACTCTGGTTTTGGAAGAAGAGCTAAATGGAGCTTATGGAGTCTAAATGGTTTCATTTACTTGTTTTAAATATTTTTTTTTTCTTTTTCTGATGATAGTCAATAATAAATCCCAACAAAACAACAAACACAGGATATTCTGGAGTCCAGAATACTTATGCAGTATAGTAAAAATAGATCTTTTTCTTCCTACCTCTTTCCAAAAACTATCCTGAATAAAGAACAGTATGGATGTGCCACATGGTGTTATTTACATTATTTTCCCTGCTTCATGTCTGTGCTTTTTTTAACTTCCACAATTTCCTAAGTGTAAACAGGCTTAGTCCAGCAGCAGATTTCAAAGAATGGTATTTCTTGAAAAGAAAAAGACACTGATTTTAGTGTAAATCAAACCATTTCTGAAATCTTCTCTTTCTGCTTTATTCACAGTGTTCTCATGCTAGATGAAGCCCACGAAAGGACTCTTTATACAGATATTGCCATTGGCTTACTAAAAAAGGTTATTTCTTTTTAATGTTCTCTGTAACTGTTTTCATTTCCATCCTTTTATTGAAATTCTGATCCTGATGACTGAGTTACTGAGCTCATTTGGAGAGGGTGATTTCTAATTCCTCATTTATCCTACAGCCTGTTGTGCTGTAGACGTCTGACACTCAAAATCCTCTGTTGATTTCCCCCAATACCAGTGATATTTAATAATGTGAGCAAAAAGATTAGTCTTCATTCTGCTGCTGATGTTGTGAGGTGATCTGATTGGGAGGTTGTTGGCTTTCAACTTACTGACTCCCACCAGAAATGAAGAGTAAGCCAGAATGGTTACAGACTCCATGTCCTTCAAATGAATATATAGAACTTCAGTCATCAGGTCATTAGATCTAGGGCTAATGTGGATATTTCACTTCATCAGCTGTCTTATAGCTTCAGAGTATTTTCAGAGAGAAGTTGTTGGTAAACTGGATGCTCAAAACCCTGGTTTTAGCCTTATATCTCAGAAAAGACTTTTTACCCTGGATGTTCTTGGTTTCTATCCTAGATACAAAAGAAGCGTGGGGACCTTCGACTGATTGTGGCTTCAGCTACCTTGGATGCAGAGGTATAGCTCACAGATTTGATTGGAAATGAAACAGCCCCAGTTCTATTTACATACAGCTTATTTTCTGTGCTGCTTGCTTCTTGTGCAGCATTGCTGCTGTCGTGAGTGATGATGGAGAGAGGAAGGAGTGCAGGAAAAAAAAAAACTGCTGTACTTTGGCTGATGTTCTTGGTTTTCATTTTATGTTAGCAAATGGTTTTGGAAGCCAATTTAAATATGAAGCTGTTATTCATGTATTTTCATATATTGGTGCCTTTCCTCCTTCTTACTGGTATTGTTATATCAAAACATATTGGCTTTAACTAGTCTAAGAAGCGTTTGTTTAGCTCTGTTTTGCTGACAGCAATAATTTGTGACAACCACAGACCACTAAAAACAAGGGATAAAAGAGTGGATTTAATTGCGGTGAGATCTCACAAGTTCCACAATTGATTTGTGGCCTGCGGAAACTTACTAAAAATGTGGTTAATTTAGTTTTGAATAGGAACATAAGAAATGCTCTGCTAGATCAGAGCAATGTCTCATCCAACCTGCTGTTCTGTCTACAGTAGCAGCAGGAACAGGAGATGCTGTTTAGCGGAGAGTGTATGAGTCTCTCCACCTGCTGTGGGTCTGTTCTTTCTTAGCTGCCTCAGCATCCACAGTAGTTGTGATAGAGACATTAGACAGCACATTCCTGCTGTTTCCTGCTAGTGTCTGTTTATGGACCTGCTGTTTCTTAATTTGTCTTTGAATCTGCTTGCTGAAGCTGTAAGTCTCCAGGACACCATGTGAGAGCTATTTTCAGAGGTTTGCCACCTGCTGTATAATGAAGTACTTAATTTTTTTTTTTTAGCTTGCTAGTTTCATCAGGGGCCTCCTAGTTCTGGTATTGTGGGATTTGGGCTTAAAGAAACCCAAACAAACAATAAAAAACCCCAAATCAGTTTCGTATTTCTTTTACCTGTCACCTTTGATTTGGTAAATCTCATGTGTGCATCCTCTCATCCTTCTGCTCCTCAAGCACAGCCCCATCCTTTTCAGTCTCTCCTCGTAAGGCAGCTGCTTCATCTCCTTTATTGTGTTCAGTACTTTGCTCTGTGCTGCTTCTAACTCCACCATGTCCTTCATGAAATGTGTGTAGCACTGAATCATTGATTGGTTTGGGTTAAAAGTGACTTACANTGGTGTCAAATCACCAGCTTTAGGCCCCCTTCTTGCATGCTACTGACTGACCTTGACCTGCTGGGTGGACTGGAAGATGAATTCTTTTGAATGCTGCCATGTATGGTTTAGCAGCCTGGGGCATGGTCTCATCACATTCAGTGTAAAACATTTCTTCCTCCTTTTTGGTCTGCTCTTTTAGTGGTGAAATACTGGAACAAGTTGCCCACAGAGGTGATGGAGGTCCCACCCCTGGAGACATCCAAGATTAGAATTGATGTGGCCTTGGGCAGACTGATAGAGCTGAAGGTGTCCTTGCTGACTGCACAGGGGCTGGACAAGGTGACCTGTGAGGGTCCCTTCCAACCCAATGTAATCTGTGGCTTTTTAGGTTTCTCCCTCAATTCTTTGAAATATCCAACTTGGAAGTCTTTGTTTTTATTTTAATACAGAAATTCAGAGATTTCTTTAATCAGAATGATACTGGTGACCCCAGCAAAGATACCAGCGTGATCCTTACGGTGGAGGGGAGAACGTTTCCAGTGGACATCTTTTACATACAGAGGTGTGTTCCTGTTTGGTCTTGTCAGTGGTGGTCAGGAAAGTGTGTGCTGTTGTGTGCTATCATTTTGTCTAGGTCAGGGCTCAGAAGTTCACAGAGTAATAGCAAGGGCATGTGACATTCCATTTGGGAAGCATTTAGATATTTCTTAGAGCAGCAGACATGTTTGTGAGTTTATTGTAGCGTAAAGAAACAAATTAATTGCTGAAGGCTGATTGCCAAGCAGGTATTGTGAGCTAAATATGGCATGGCTGATGTGTGTAGCATCCAAAGCTAGCTCTGTATTTGTTCCTTTTGGGAGTCAGGAGTCTGTTTCTATTTTTCTGCTAATATCTCTGCCATTTTCTCTCCCTATAGTCCTGTACCAGACTATATCAAATCAACTGTGGAAACTGCAATGAAAATTCACCAGGTGGAGAATGATGGTGATATCCTGGCATTTTTAACTGGCCAGGTATAGACAGAAACTTTATTTTTTTGCTTTGCAGTGCTGTGTTGTGGGCTATGTGAAGCTGCCTCAGTCTCCTGCTTTCTTTAGCTGTGCTTGGTTTAGTCTCGTTAAAGATGACAAATATTTCTGCATTGGTGGGAGCAGAATTAGACCAGTCCAAAAGACTTTTGGGGAATGTAATTGTGGTCTGGATTTGACAAAACTGGTGATGGATGATAGTTTTTCTCATTTAATGCTGTATGCTTTCAGCCTTGCTACGAAGTGGAAAAGCGCGTGGGGTTTTGGTGCTAGTCACAACTACAAAGCTGACAGTGAGTCACCATTAATAATGGAGGCAAATGGAATTTACATTTGTTAGGCTTAACTTCTGAAGGCTTTGACAGAAAAACAAATTGCTGTGAGACAAAAATTTGCCAGCCTCTTCTGCTCTATTTATGCCTGTCAGCTCACTTTGTAGCTGAGCAGAATAAAGGGGAGGTAGCTTATGATTTATCCAGTGAGGAGCTGCCTTTTGCTTCAATAACATCTTGCTTATTTTTTTGCATAAATTCTTCATCCCTGTTATTAATTTGACTTTGAAGGAGTGAATTGGGTATTTGACAAGGTGATATCTAAACTTTTTGTTGTCTATGCTATTAAAGAGTGAGATGATCCCTGAGATTAAATGTGAGGTTGAGCAAAAAGTGTTAATGCTCTTGCTGTATCATTCCTGATCAAGACCCAAAGCATTCTGCCCAGTTAAACTAGACTGGCCTCACGAGTTGAGATACACAGGCCAACAACCTGGTTCCTCCTGAACTTTGTTCAGTCTTTCCCATGTGATTTTTCCCATGTGTGTGACATTGTCTCAAATGACAATGAGCATAAATATTTACATCTATTTATTATGGGTAGGAATTTATCTAAGAATATCACAAAACTGAGGGTGCTTATCAGAAACTTCTGGAGCTTGAACAACTAGAATCATACTGGGATTATTTTGTTGCATTATTGGATGTAGGTGACAGCCATGTGATGATAAAGTGAAAGCTCTCTGCTTCTGTCCCCTGTCTTGCTGTGGCTCTAGGAAGAAGTGGAGACTGTTGTTTCTATGCTCATAGAACAGGCTCGGGCCCTGTCTCGCACTGGAATGAAGAAGCACCTCCGTGTTCTCCCCATGTATGCTGGGCTGCCTTCTCCTGACCAAATGAAAGTGTTTGAGAGAGTCTCTCACAGTGTCAGGAAGGTAAGACTCTTGTGTATGTCTCAATTTCTACCACCCAGAAGGATGTCTGCGTTACACAAACCATATCTATCAGGTTATCTGTATGGATCAGGCTCATATCACAAGACTATTGCAGATTCTTGTCAGGGGAGGCTTTCTGCACCTCCTAACACTGTCTGCCAGTTTTCAGACTGAACCAAGAATGTGTTCTCTAATTTCCCTTCTCAGTACCAGACATGTCAGTTCTAACTCATCTGCCTCATCAACTTCTCAATTCTTTGTACAGCCTTGTATTTGTCTGTGTCTAGTTGCAGCTTCTTACACTCTGAAGTCCTCTGCTTTTTACCTGGTTTTATTTCTTTGAGCTAAGTGCCCATGGCTGTTTCCCACCAGTAATGCAAAACTGAGTGATGGAGCAGCTAAGTGCTCTGGTTTCACCTAAGTTCTAGACTTGCTTGTGTTTAGTAGGAAAAGGCTTTGTTTCGACTTCTGCAAGTCTTTTTCAGGTATTTAAGATCACAGAAGTAGATATTTGGTCATGTGTAGTGCTTTCTGCTTTAGCCCTGTGTTGGGGCTGAGATGCGGTGACAGAATTACGCAGACATGTTAAGCGTTCTTGTGCCTGCTGGAGTCTAACAAGGGAAATTGTTTATCTGGTGTTGGGAACATTGAGTATGAACCTTTCTTTTCTCACCGGGATATGACAATAGTCAATTAGCTTCCAGGATGTATTTTTTTAAATTTCAGGTGAAATAAGGATTACATTTCTTTCTGTCATCTGGGAACAGTGATTTTTTAGCATTTTAGGGCATGTATATAAGGGTATCTCTGCAGGAATACTGAGCATGGAATGCTTAATCAGCTCTGTTCCCCTCCTACCTTCTGCCTTACCCCAGTGTTACAAGGAACAGCTCAATAGAACTGAGAAGCAGAAAGAAAATATTTTCAGTTTGCTACACAAGTACATTTGATTTATAGGCAGTTGATGGTTTTCTCTGCAAACACTGCCAATGGTTTTCTCTGCAAACACTGCCAAGTTCTTCTACTTTTATGAAGAGAAGATAAATTTGAATAAATAAGTGACTGCGAAGCTGTGAAAACTGGGTTTATTTCAAGCTGACAGCTCGTTCTGCACTGCACCCTTTTGTGCTCCAGGGTGTGTTTACTGGAGCAGTTATGTCTGAGATGCTTCAGCTGGCTGGTGTTGCAATCCTGCTGCAGCCGTGCTGGGGCTTGAGGAGTTGACTGTTTCCTGGTCGTGTCTGTCGCTGCAGGTGATCGTAGCCACCAACATTGCTGAGACCTCCATCACCATCCATGGGATTGCCTATGTCATTGACTGTGGCTTTGTGAAGCTCCGGGCCTACAACCCCAAAACAGCCATCGAATGCCTTGTGGTGGTGCCGGTGTCCAAAGCTTCAGCTAACCAGAGAGCAGGGCGAGCGGGACGCAACCGCTCTGGGAAGTGCTACAGGCTTTACACAGGTCAGGAATTCAAGGTGTGAGGAAGGAGAACTTGCTGGTGTGACTTGCATTTTGTCTTACAGTGGTCTTGGTGTTAGGAAAAGAAACAAAAAAAGGCATTTTGTTCTTCTTTCAGTGTGAGATGGAATTTTCCCTACGACTTTCTTCTGGCTGATTTAAAAACACAGTGTTCATGTGTGCCAAGCAGTGGACACTAAACCCCTTTGTGAAACAGAAACACAAACTGAGCAGGATATTTGCTGATAAAAATATTCAACAGAAGAGAACTAAAGACCATTCGTATTTCTATGAACAATGTATAGCATTTCAAACTGTAATATGAATGGGCCAGCTCCAGAATCAGCAACTAGACAAATCCATTGAATTCTCCATTTAGATAAAAGTACCTTAAAATATACTAAATGGAGGAAGATCAACTTTGAGTTAGAGTTCTTTCAACACCTGTTAAGTCTTCACATCTGATAATTTGAACTTAAAATGAGTGTGATTCTATCATGCTGGCTACACAGGGCAAGAGCTGAAACTCAGACCCAGCTTGCTTTGTTTTCTCCCACAACAGAGGAGGACTTTGAGAAGCTGCCCAAGTCCACAGTTCCAGAGATGCAGCGCAGCAACCTTGCACCTGTCATTCTGCAGCTGAAGGCTTTGGGAATTGACAATGTGCTCAGGTTCCCCTTCCTTTCGGTGAGTCCTGGGCTGTAAGGTCTGTCATCTGTGGGTCCTGTGAACAGAGACAGCAGATGACTTGTTGAGAACCCACAGAACCATTCACGGTGACTATAGCCCAGCTGACCAGCAAAACATAGCTTGTTGTCCACTACTGGGCAGCAAGGGTTGTTGAGAATTGACTACTGCAAACAGTGTGTGTGACAAGTTAGAAATGGCTCTTTGTGAGTCTGCTATTAGAAGCTGAGAGCTCAAGAAAGGCCTAGAAAGACTAACTGAGATAGCACAACACTATGACTGAACTCCCTTTGCACCTTCTCCAGTTTATGAAGAAGGGGGGGAAAAAAAAAGGTGTCTCCAAAACTAAACCTATGCTTGTCTGCCTTGTTATAAAGAGCAGTACCAAGTTTTAAATTTGCTTTCTATAAAGTTTCCAGCTACTGCTGTGAGGAACTAACATGGTGGATGTAGAAGAGAAAATGGAGGAATTGGTTTGCTCCTGCTGACCTCACTGTTGGGGAAAGCAAGTATGGCTTGTCTAGCTGAGATCCTGAGAGCATCATAGTGGTGATGCTGGGCCTGTTGGGATGGTTTTGACTCACAGTGTGAATAACAGGAAGAATCCGAGAGCTCTTTCTTCAGTCTGCATAAATAGGTTGTTTGAGTGGGGACTGAAGGATTTTGCAAGATGTAAGAAGTTTTGTGAGAACTCCTGTGCGTTGATGGTAGCTTTAAAGTATGTCCATTTTCTCTTCACAGCCACCTCCTGCACAGTCAATGGTGCAAGCTTTGGAGTTACTGTATGCTTTGGGAGGTGAGAATATTATGCTTTGTTTTATTTATGGTTCTCTGTTCTGGTTTTGCTGGATTGGAATCCTAGGCCTGCTGCGGGCTGCAGGTCATTAGCAGGTTGGAGTCACTGAGGGCAACTGACTCGAGCTGGCTACAGCTGTATCCTGGACCATAAACATCACTCTTGGGGGCTCCTCCAAAACATAATGTAAAGAAGAGAAAACTAATCTGACAGACCCTGAGAGTATAATTCAAAGTACTTCTCTACTGGTTACTTCCTTAATGGAATATACTTTTTACTGTGTTCTCTGAGTTACTAATGACAGCTTGTCCTCAAATGCAGTAGTCTGAACAACACTCTTGGCCATATGACTTAGTTTTTTATAGTCCTTTGAGGAGCAGGGAGTTGGACTTGATGTTCCCTTGTGGGTAGGTTCCTTCTGTCTTGAGATATTCTGTGATTCTAGATGTGTTCATGTTAGTTTTGTTCTTTATGCCTCTGTTAAGTATCTATGACACTCAATTCTCACTGTAGCAATATTTTTATTCACAGTTTTCAGTTCTTTTTTTTTGCTGTGTTGTGTGCTGTCTGATTTTGTTTGTAGGAAGAGCTGTTGCTCTGCTGGAGTTGTTGACAGCTGTTTAATCTTTCTGAATGTAACAAACTTAAACTAAACAAACTTGACACGGGAACAAGTAATCAAAAAGAAACTTTGTTGAACTACAGCCATTAGGTTTAAAATCAGTTCAGAGTTAACAACGTTTGCTCCATAAAGTAAACATTAGGAAAAAGGCTGGTGTAAAGGAGGTTGTGTCAGTTTTGGAAGCTTCCAGAGGTTTGTGGCTGATATGACCTCACTTAGCAGATCTGTGTTGTAACTTGTGGCAGGCTGCTCTATTCTTATTCTCATGGAAGTGTATAATTCTCTGCTTGGTCACAATTTTCAGAGATTCATAGAATGGATTAGGTTGGAAGGGACCTTGAAGATCATCTGGTTCCCTCCGCTGCCTGCCATGGGCAGGGGGGACACCTTCCACTGGATCAGGTTGCTCAAGGCCTCCTCCCACTTGACCTTGAACACCCTCCAGGGAGGGGGCATCCACAACCTTCCTGGGCAACCTATTCTAGTGTCTCACCACCCTCATGCTAAAGAATTTCTTCCTAATCTCTAGTATGAATCTCTTCTCTTCCATTCCCTGTCATCCTATCACTACAAGCCCTTGCAAAAAAATCCTTCTTGGCTTTTTTGTAGCCCACTTCAGGTACTGGAAGGCTGTTCTAGAGATCTCCCCAGAGCCTTCTCCAGGTTGAAGAGCCCCCACTGTCTTAGCCTGTCCCCACAAGGGATGTTCTCCAGCCCTCTAATCGTCTTTGTGGCCTCCTCTGGACCTGCTCCAGCAGTTTGGTGTCCCTCTTATGTTGGAGGCACCAGAACTGGGTGCACTGCTCCAGATGGGGTCTCATGAGAGCAGAGTAGAGGGGGAGAATCACTTACCTCATGCAGATTTTGCTCTGTGCTGCTTCAGTTCCATCTTGCCAAGGAGGATTTCATTTAAGGCATTTGATTCTTGGCAACCTTTTCCAGCTTGGAACAAGGACCTTCCCAGTGGCTCAGAAAATTCACAGCCAAAACCACTTTGGGGAAATGGAGAGGAAAGGTCAATGAACTCCACGATTAGTTGTTTAATGCTTTGGCAAAAGTCTTATGCCCCTGCTAACTCTACAGAAAAGCAGAGCTGATACCCTTTGGCTGCCCAATTATTGTAGCAAAGCAGAGAAGTGCTGATGTTGGTGTTGAAGATGGAAAGAAATGTGTGTGATGTATGGACTTGCTCCCCATTTTTTGCTGAAGCTGAAGGTTTTAGGTGCTTTATTGTGGAGATATCTACATAAGTTGCAGAAGTGAAGCTGCCCCCCAAGTGCTTGCAGGTGCAGCAAGGATTAAATTTCTCTTGTGCAAGTGTGAACAAGTGTTTCATCATTTGCATTGTAATAGCATGCAAATGTGAAGCTTAGGGTCAGGACCCTGTTGTGCCAATGTGGTGCCAACAGAGAAACTTGTGCAGAGCATACACAGGGTGAGATGGTTCTGTTGAATAAACACATCACTGTGTTAGACTGATTGTTTGTACACTGATGCAAGTTGATTACATCAGGAGTGTCTCTCCTCAGCCTTCTCCTTTGATGTCTGTTTGAAACTCTTGAGTTGTCACCTGGAGATTTTTGTTTTAAGCATAACTGAGGAAGTAAATAAGCAGGAAAAGAGTGGTTTTATTTTTAGCCTCATTTCGGATCCAGGATTTTGTTGACAATTTGTTTGCAAGTTGTTGCCTGTCAGAAGCAACCACTCTTAAGTTTTTAAAATAGTGTTTTAATCCCTCACTCCATCATGTGCTAGTGGTTATGTGAAAATGTGTAGTGCCACAGCATCTGAGTAATCTCTCCTAAGCATGTTCAGTCAAAATCCTTGCAGTATCTTTCTCTAGGCCCTCCAGTTTCACATATATGTGGACCCCGTAGTAGCTTCCAGGATTATTTCAAAGAAACCTTTACCTATTGCAAATTATCTGTTGCAGCCTTTTGTGTATATTCAGGCTTACTGCTGCAAAACCATCTGTGCATTAGCTGTCTCTATATATCCATGCAAAAATGCCTTGAGATTTGTAGGATTTAGCCAAAAGATTTAGACTTGATGCACTTGCAGAAAGCTCAAAAGGTGGTGACTGCTGCTTTGCTTACTTAGGAACACCCTTAGCTTTCTGTAGATGAAAGACAGCCTATTCTAAGCTATAAAACTTCTCACAGGGCACTGGTCAACCCAAAGCCATCAGACCTTAATTTTTGTAGTTGCTGTGACTTGGTATTTAAATATATAACTCCATAATTTCACATATGCTGCTTTTTTGTACCTTTTCTGAGGAAGAGGTTGTGGGTTTGGGTTGGGTTTTGTGGATCTGTGTTGTGGGTAGTGAGTGAGTTACTTCTTAGTCATTATAAGTGAGTTAGTAGCATAACAAATGATAAAGGAAGCACTGATAGAGGTACTCATGATTTAAGATATGCTGACATGAGTTATAGGAGATCTCATTCCTTCATCTGTAGTTCTGCTTTTCTCCATGGTATGTGGCTGAAGTACAGCTGTGGTTTGCTGCAGCCACACAGTTTGACAAATAGTAATTTATCTACTTTGTGGGCCACAGTTCAGTTTTCCTTACCCCACTCTGCTATGGCTATTTATGTTATCTGCAGTGCCCCAAAGTCCTGTTATTGGGCTCCTGCCAGTCCCTCCACGTGTCTCTGTTCACTTGTGCTCTGCCTCCTTGTCCTGCCTCATACAACTTGGCTTGCTTGCTGTTTTCTCTTCTAATTCTTACTCTTTGCTGCCTTTCTTAGCAAATTCTTATCAGTCTTTCCTGTGTCTGTATTATAGTTTATTCTATTTCCTGTGTCCTCTTGCAAGGGAAGTGCTTTTCCATTTAAATCATTCCCTGAAATTTCAGCATAGTGTCTGGATTGCAGCATGACCCAGTGACTTGCAGGGGTGAACTTTACTGCTGGTGTTTGACTGCAGGAAGCCATCCAGCTGAAATAGTAAATGGGCTGGGCTGCTCAGTGGTAACTGGGGATCACAGAATGACAGAATGTTAGGGATTGAAAGGGACCTTGAAACATCATCTACTCCAATCCCTCTGCCAGAGCAGGGTCACCTAGAGAAGGTCACACAGGAACACATCGAGATGGGCTTGAAATGTCTCCAGAGAAGGAGACTCCGTAACCTCTCTGGGCAGTCTGTCCCAGAGCTCTGTTACCCTCACAGTGAAAAAGCTTCTCCTTTATGCTTATGTGGAACCTCCTCTGTGCCAGCTTGCCCCCACTGCCTCTTGTCCTGTCATTTGACATCACTGGTGAGCCTGGCTCCATCCACCTGACGCTATTCACACCTTTATAACTCCTCAGGCTCCTTTTCTCCAAGCTAAGGAGACCCAGCTCCCTCAACTATTCCTTATAAGAGAGATATTCCACTGCCTTCATCTTTTTGGCCCTGTGCTTGACACTTTCAAGTAGTTTCCTGTCCTTCCCTACCTCCTGTGCCATCTCCAGTAAAAAGGTTGCAGGTGGAACATGACTGACAGCTTTTGATCCATTAGTCAGACTAAACCGTAGGGAATCTTTATCAGCTGCCCATCTCTAGGTTGTATAAAAGTTCAACTCTTGCTTTCTGTGACCTAAACAGATGTGACTCATAAAAATGACACCCTAGGCCACTCCCAGCACTGCTTCCTTTTTCTGCAGTTATGTCTGCTCCATAATGATTCCCTTTTTTAACCTCATCAGGACTCCTGCTTCCCATCTCTATGAAAAAAGGCATTGCTGAGTATTTAAAAAGGAGATGCTCAGTCTAAGAGCTGACAGGCACTCTGACCATTGCAGTGACTTCCAAATCACTGCCAGCAGCAATGAGTCTTAGTCAAAATGAAGAAACTTGTGTGTCCAAACGTACCAATGACCCATGGAAGAGTACACAGATGTGCCTTTAAACTTAGTTCAATATACATTCAGCAACCCTCAGGTGCATTTCCAGGTGTATTTTAGTTCATAATTCTGCTCTTTAATGCACATTAAGTTCTTCAAGAAGCCTTTCTCTGCTGTTGTACCTGTGTCACAGCTGTGTGTGTTGATTGATATGCTGCAGGGTTGGATATGCACTGCCGTTTAACAGAGCCTCTTGGCATGAGGATAGCAGAGTTTCCTCTGAATCCTATGTTTGCAAAGATGCTTCTGGAATCAGGTAAGAGAAAAGAACTAATCAGATTTTCTTCCTTGTCTTGCAATGAGCAGAGGATACTACCTCTTGTAGTGCAGTAGTAGACATTTGCAAACTGTATATTTCATCTTGATGTGATGTTTAGTGGGAAGAATGGGTTAAATTTGTGGACCTCTCTAGTAAGTGTAACACATTTGACACCCTAATACATTTATGTTTTAAGTTTTCTAT
>VWYK01091209.1:16947-41704 GCA_013399775.1 Semnornis frantzii | reverse complement strand
TAAATGAGCTCAGTGCTCATTTACAGTGCTTCAATAATGAAGCCCCCTCCCTCCCACAGAGGCATTCACTTTTCCTCACTCACTATGTGTTTTGTATCTCTGAATATTTTTTGGTAAATTCATGGACAAAATGATCCCTCTGGAATTCACTCTGTTAAGCAAGCCCCTCGATAGAGTAATTAGAATAAAAGCCATTTATTCTGGCTCTTTCATTCCCTGTTGGACATGTATGTCCTGTTGGTTTAGAAGGAGATGGAAAATCGATGCAAACCACAGTATTTTCTACCAAGACTTTCAAAGCAGTTCCTACACTGATGTTGAAGAGTCAGTATTCCTTGGCCTTCTTGCTGCTGCCTATAAATGCTGGGTTTGATTTCCATAGCATACTGCACTGTCAAACACATTGCTTAAAACAGAACTGCAGTTTTCACTTACTGTGTGCTAATTGTTGAATATGGCTAGAACAAAAAGAGGATTTACATTTAGGCCCTGATTGAAGAGCTGATTATGTGAGTACCACTTTTGCCCTTCAGATTGTCCTTCTGAATTCAGCTCTTGTTCTGTCAATGCCTTTGGATGTGATTCACCATTTTAATCTGATTTAGTAGTCTGTAAAATGAATATGATAGTGCATTCTATTATGAAGATTGATGTCTATTTTGTAGTGTTTCTGTAGTGTTTTGAGACTGCATAATCCCATGTGAATGCTACCTGTTCCTTGTTACAGCTTGTTGAATGAGCAGACAAAAGAAATCCCAAATCCAACAGCTAAAATGTTTGTTTGGCCTGATAATTATTCTGACTTGTAGTAATAGTGGTTAATTTATTGCATTATGGAACTGTTAGCAGGGGTTTTTTTAATTACAATTTGCACCTGTTCTAGAGTTGATCTATGAAACCTTATTCTGGTTTAAGTAATACAAAGTGAGAAATTTAATTTAGTGAAACAATATAGAAGTTTTATCAAGAACAATGTAAGGTCTGTTCAGCCATCCTTGATCATGTTGGAAAGAGACCAAAGATTATATTGCTTGTATGTTAAAAAAACCCAACAAACCAACACAACATTCTGCATACATTTGTGTGGGCCAAGAATTATCCAGTCCTTGTGGGACAGCTCACAGTAGTAAGCATTTTACCTGGGCCCTTTGTGGAACCAAGTGAGCTGTGGGAGTTACCACACTCTTCAAGGATGTTGCCTAACAGCAAAATGCAATAAAATGCTTGTTAAGGGGAAAATAGCAGGCTTTGGGGTTTTTTTATGGTGTTCAGGCACCCTGCTGTGGAGTCTAGGGGACCTCCAGGACTTCTTAAGACAATGTAGAAGGGAAGAGCTGAGCTGGCAGTGTTGAGAAGACCTAATGTGGGCAAATAACTACCTCTCTCCATTACTTGTGTAGTGTTGGGCTGGCAAATCTTCCTACTGCTTGCAAGTGAAAACACTTTTGCAGACAGACCTGCAGACAGTTAAAAGACATGTTATGGAGAGTTGAGGGGCGTCAGGACTCCAGGTTTCACCCAGGATCTGCCTGTGACTTGAGTGTACGTCGGATGTTCCTACAATGGGAAGTGGCCAAATCCATCACTATGTGCTGGAGTGACTTGGTAATGTTACCTTCAGGCAGTTCCACACTGGGTGGTAATCCTGTCCTGGCAGAGGAGTTGTGCTACAGCTGCTTGTGACCTCCCCAGATACAGTGAGGCAGAATGTGATCTCAGTCGTTATCTGAAGCTTGGATGCTATGCTAAACATCTAAATCTGTCCTGTCCCTCTTAGTTGGTAGTCTGAATGAGTCCTTAATTATTTGAGAGTTCAGTGAATCTTCAGAAGAGTTAAAGACACAATAAATATTAATTCAGTTCATAACCAAAGTGGCTTTTAAATGTTTCTAACTCTTTGTGGGACGTTTCTAGGTGTTGAGTCTTAGATGAGTAGCTCTCCCTGCCCATGTAGCTAGTAAAGAATATCATCTTTTATATGTCTTTAACTCCTGTGAGTGCAAGGTCTTCCTTGTTTACTGAGTTTGGGCTCTAGAGCAGGATGATCTAGGTGACTGAAAAACCATAATCTGTTTAGTGTGTGGTTGTATTTAAGACAGGGTTTCCAAACCTTAGCACTTCCCTTAGGAGGGGGCAACAGTTGCCTTCAGGGTGCTGCCGATGGTCTTCCCTGTAAGTGAGTTACAGTTGTCCACCCCTTTTAGCTGACCTTGGGCTTTACACATTCAATGTACTTGCTAAATTTAGCAGTATCAGTGCAAAACTGGACTTCAGACAAAGAGGGTAATGAAGCTGTATTTATATAGTGGATAGAAGTGAAGTAACCTGCACTTACTCTTTAATATTAACTAGGACCAGCCTCCTGATTTGGATAAAACAAAGGCATTTCCAAACTCCCACAGCAGGAGACATTTTTGTTGCTGTTATCCTTAAGGATTTGCCTTCGATCCTGATGTGGGTAACAATCAGATGGTCCATAGAAATTGCACAAAGAAAGTTTATTTTACAGCTCAGTGAAAAATACATAGATACATAACCCCCCACGTGTACATGTAGGTGTGGATTTCCTCACTCCCTTGTATTTCAGGAGAGTACATTTTCCTCCTGTTGCAAAAGTCCAACAGCAGCAGCTAGAAGTGCCTGCAAAAGTAGGAACAGACCTTGAAATGAGGAAACCTTAGATGAGTTGGCAGCATCTCGTTCTCCACTTGAAGAGTTCCATCCCAGCTTTCATGTTTTAAAATGTTGGGAGGAAGGTAGAAGTTGAGTTGTTTAAACTGGCCCTAAATCCACTCAGCCTCATTTCATCAAACTTTCATGCTTGAAAGCCAAAAGCCTGCAGTTGCAGTTAGGATTTTATGCTACAAAATGCCTGTTAATGATAGCTCTGTGATCTGGTCTGTGCCAGGTGAGCAGTGCAAGTGCCAAGTGATGGCATTACCTCTTTAGCTGTCATTTTAGCTTGACAGAAGAGGTGTTTTGCTCTGTGCAAGAACTGCCTTGTTTAATGAGAGGGTTGTGATCGGGGAGCAGTTGTGATCAAGTGCATTTCTGCTCTGCCTGATTCCCCACTGGCATATGTTCTGGAAGGAGCTGAGCCTTGACACTTTGGCAGGACAGACCAGAAGCTCAACAGCACAGAATCCAAGCTAACTGAGTTTCTGTTTTATGAGAAAGCAGGAGCAAGGAGGTCAATATGGTGGTTGGAAGAACATGCAGCAGTGCTTGAGCAGGGAGAAGGGAGGTGTGTGTGTAAATACATTAATATATTCTGCCAGAGATTGGAAATAACAGCTGGGAATGAGCTGTGAGTGATCTTGCTTTGCTAAATATATGACTGTACTTTCATGGGGAATTGAATAAAGGATACAGGGGAGATTACAGAGAAGGAAAACTGAGGTGAGGAGAAAAAAAAAGGTTATGAAAATGGGATTTGAAGTGTGTGTGCAGGCAGTCTTCATAGGATTTAGTTCATAAGAACTGTGGATGTGGTAAAATTGTGATTCAAACACTGTTAAATAGTTAACTGTGAGATTTTGGACACAGTTAACAGGCTTTTACTTTTCAGTTATGTACTCTGTTAGGTTTACATACAACTTATCAGAATTATTTACTGTCTGTCTATTGCACTGTGCAATATTAGACACCTACTTTGGCTGTTCATAGAAGTGAGTATCTACCAATATTTTGTTGTTTCTCATTTGATTCCTGTTGTCCCTTGCTGGTGCTAAATGCAGTGTGTGGTACTTAAATGCAGCGTTTGCAGTCTCCTAGCAGGATTTCAAGCAGTTTTACTGTTTAATAGATAACCAGATTTCCCCTGCTGTTCCTATTTAATTCTGTTTCTTATACAATGTCCATAATTGTGGATCTGAGCATGTACTGAGTGACATGGCTAACATCTGTCATGTGTGATTCTCCTTTCTGCTCCCTGGGAGGAAAATTATGTAAGGAATTTTTAAAGTTTTCCTTATTTTCTTTTCATTTTATGTCTGCATTGAACACAATTGCTTCACAGTATTCACATACAGCCTTGGTTATGTGAGATTGCTTGCTTATTAGAAAAAAAAAAAAAATCATGTGATGGCTTCTCATCCAACAGGGAATGGACAGGCTATGCCACCATTATTGGCACTCTTATTTTGCTAAGTGCGTTGGGTTGCGTAGCTTTTGACTCATGGTGCACCAAAGTGCATTTAATCACCTGCAGCATGAAACCATTATTATTTTAATCCTGCAGTTTGATTTATGTGTTAGTTGCCTGCAGACTTGTATCCTAAATGCTGTGGTATTTTCACTGGAACAGAGCTCCACAGGCTCTCTATGGGGTGAGTTAATTGGGAAAGTGCTATTAAAAAACCCCAACCTGAGTGTGTTTAATCAGCTGTATTAAGCATTTGCCAGACAATTAAGACTCTCTACGTCTATCTCACGTTCTTGCTGTTCATTTTCTGAATATTTTGGCCAGTTGTGGCTTTGACTTGCAGCCCTTGCTTGTGGTGACTGGTTGGTAGTCACCAAAGTATTTGCATTGTTCTGTCACCCACCAGTAACAGTTTCAGGCTCACACCTGATGGCTACAGAAGGCTGTGGTGTGATGCATGTTTCGAGGCTGCTCTGTGGCAGTTGGTGCACAGTCATGATGAGAATTTGCTAACTCTGCAGTGCAGCTTTGAGCATTTGCTAACTCTACAGTGAGCTTTGAGCACTATGAAGTGCTTTCATACCTGCAAGGTAGCGAAGGCCACTTTGCAGCAAGGCACCTTGCTCAAAGGCACTGGTGGCTCTGGAGTACCCCCACAGAGAACTAGTGACAGACAGTAAATCCACTGCTAACTTGGACTGTAGCTTACTGCATATTAACTTTCCCATGAGGACCAATGCCTGGTGAAGTATCCAAAGGGATGAGAACTTTTATCCATCATCACACTAGTGAGCCTAAATGCATACAGATCTATGTTCCTTCTGTGTTCGTTATGTAAATGCCCTTGGTTAGTGCCAAAGCAATTCTAACGTTGCACGTAGCCCTCTGCTCGTTTTATTGTAAATGGTATGTGAGAAGCTTAACCAGGACAAATAGTCATGTAATATTTCTATCATATTTTGTGTTTTTGCAGTGAGAGAAAAACGCAAGAGTCTCTATATAAACCACGTAAGTGCCAATGCCTCGCGACGCAGCTGTCTCCTTGTTGTCTCTGTCGTACAGCCGCTAAGTTACCGCGCGGGATGCCTGTGTTGGCGACAGGGTGCTGGTGCTTCAAGGGGCTGTTCTGCAGCGGGATCCAGAGGTAGAGACCTCAGCTGTTGAGTTAGTGGAATGGATCTGTTGGCTTGAAGACAGTGTCACGCTCTGAACCAGTGCAAGAAGCGTGGCCAGCAAGGCAAGGGAGGGGATTCTGCCCCTTTGTCTACTCTCCTCAGAACCCACCTGGAGTCCTGTGTGCAGTTCTGGAGCCCCCAGCACAGGAAGGACATGGAAGTGTTGGACCCAGTGCAGAGGAGGCTGCAGCAGCTCTGCTCTGAGGACAGGCTGAGAGAGTTGGGGCTCTGCAGTCTGGAGAAGAGAAGGCTTCCAGGAGACCTTAGAGTAGCCTTCCAGTATCTCAAAGGGGCTGCAGAAAGATTGGGGAGGTACTATTTATAAGGTCTTCAATGCCAGGACAAGGGGCAATGGGTCTGAAGTGGCAGAGGGGAGATCGAAACTGCATGTTAGGAGGAAGTTCTTTAGAGTGAGGGTGGTGAGACAGTGGCACAGGTTGCCCAGGGAGGTTGTGGAGCACAGAAGCACTCAATGTGACCAAAAATCACATTTGATAATTCTGTGCTCCACAACCTTCCTGGAGGTGTTCAGGACCAGGTTGGATGAAGCCTTGGGCAATCCGTTCTAGTGGGAGGTGTCCTTGCCTATGGCAGTGGCTTGGAACTAGATGATCTTTAAGGTCCCTTCCCACCTTACCATTCTATGATTCTATAACTGGTACCTGAGACAAAGAGCTGCACACCTCTGTTAGATTTTTAAAATGATTGCCAGGACTCTCCAAACTTTAAATTACATCTGCATGCAAGTTTGCTTTGGCAGAGAGCCACAGCATTTGATATTTACACACAAGTTCTGAAGTGCCTGACCAGTGTTGATGCAATGTAAATGTGTGTTGACGTGTGGTACATGCTGAGTATGAAGAGCAGGTTTTGATATGCTTGTGTATCTTGGGCATTTTTCAGTTCAGTTCTCTTCTGTTTGAATCTAATTCTTGGTGAGGCTGAGAGCAAATCCTTTGCCACCTGCTTTATGTGCAAGAGCAGGCACTTTGCCCTAGTTAGTATTGTTTGTACTACTGAAGTACCTGGAACCAGTGCTGTTAAGTATTGTGTTGAAATATCTGGAGTGGGTGCCTCAGTAAAATTCAGCAGGGAAAGAACTAATTGTCTCCCAAATGATATTTGCCTTTAAGGTGAGAGGGGAAGAAGTTCTCAAAGTCTTATCTGGAAATACAGGCTATTGTTTCATGGTTCATTTTTAAGCTGGTACAGATGCTGAAAGAAATAAATGTGGTCTACAGCCTCTGCATCTTTTTTGCTGGGGTAAATGTTTGTGCAGCTCCAGTTAAACTGGATCGGAGCAGGAATGCAGGAAGATTCAGTATAGCTAAAAGCTGAAGTGGATCTGCTCCTAAACGTGATTCACTTCAGGGCTTGCACCTGCAGAAAGGAGGTGGGGAAAAGCAGGAATAAGCTGCTGAAGTGGGGTGAGAAGGCAGGACTGTTTCATTTGTTGGCAGAACTGGTTTGTGCTGAGTGTTTCTGAAAGTGCTGCCTGGCTTCAAAAGCAAGCTGAGTTTTTCAGTTTTAAGAAGTGATGAGATACTGTGAGGCTTACAAAAGCCTTAAGGTAGGCCCCACCTGGTGAGCAGTGCTTCTCAGTGCTTGTCCCCATGTATTCCTCTGTAACCCATTTCATTTGTTCAGCCTGCACATGAGGGTGACCTGCACTAGCTGTGTTGTTATGAAATTACTTGCAAAGCGAACGCACCAAGTTCCTGTAAATGCAGTCTGTGCTCAGGAACTTCCAGCATGCTTTTTACCATCAAAGTGGAGGGCTGTGTGCAGAAACAAAACAATTTTTAGACACTGCAAAGGAAGGAATTAACTGAGTTTCTGTGGCAGTCCACCCCGTGTCATGGATGAAATGCTCACATGTGCCTGAGTCAGACTGCGAGTGGATTCCTCTGGCAGATTGGACAAAGATGACTTTTACAAATGCTGCTGCTGGAAGCAGCTGTTGCAAATCTTGCTGTAAATGATTTTTGGGCATTGCTGGACTCGTTGCAGAAAGGAGAAAGGTGATCATACTGCTGAGGAGTTGTGTTGTTAGGTGCTTAAGGTAACAGTTGATGCACTAAGCATTAGACCACTTCCTAATATCGCTCTTTGATTTTTTTATTCCCTTTTTTATTTTTTCTTCTTTTTTTTTTTTCCCATCAAGTATCATTCAAAGCAGTGCCTAAGGTTGCAGCAATATAAATTTCCTGCAGAAGTCTCGTTTACTGCTACCTTAAATCTGACTTTGTTGTACTTAGAAACTAAAAATAGCCTTTATGAAGCCAAAGTCCTTACCATGGCTTTCTCTGTGCCTCCTGACAAGTCAGTTAAGTTTTTTATCCAGTACTCATAAGTTACATTTTCAAACGTGGCTTGTAATACTCCAGTTGTTCAGCACATCTTTAAGTATTCATTCAGCACCTCCTAAACACTTGGTCTGCTAGAGCTGACACAAACCAGTGATCATTTTTTAAGTGGTTGCTGTGGACTTCAGCCAGCAACTCTGTTTAGGTTTGTATACTGCAGGGAACTGTTGTAATTTTCCTAGACTGCCTTATTTGAAGAAATATGAGGAAAGAATTAGACTTAACAATTGTATGTGACAAATGATGGTGGCATTTACATAAGTGAATTTATTCTGTACTCTATTGATCAGTTGGTTCTTTTCCACCATTTTTCAGTGCACTAAGTGCATTTCTTACAGGAGATATTGCAACTCATCTGTTTCCTTACTGATGTGAACTGCTTGTTCCCCACATCCCTGCAGCCAGAAGACATAAATTTTGGACCATTGCTTTCTTCATCATAATGCAGCAGTCTTTTGTGAATTTTCCATAATGTCTTTTTTATTTTTTCATTCTTTTCTAAGTTTTCTATACTTATTTCTCACACAAGGAGAATAAGATGACCAACAAAATACTTTTATCCTTTACTGCAGTATCATCGTGATTATTTTGCAGGCAGAGTCAAACATTTCCCAGGTGCTCAGGGTGGCCCACTAGCAGGAGAATTATCAAGCAAAGTTGTGCTTTTGCTTTTTTGGCTGCTTGTCTAGTTCTGTGAATAGTAATATATAAAAACATAATGTCACCTGTGGAAAAAAATAATCAGTGTTGACCGTTACAAAAAGTGAGCTTTTAAAGTATGCTCACATCATTCTTCTTTTCCTTTCTTGCTTACATTTGTTTGCAGAATACTTTCATTGGCTGAATAGTTTCCCTTTATCCCCAAATACTGTTAGTAGGTTTCTACTTGGATTTGCTGCACTTTGTCAAGACCTGGTAATGGCCACACATCATATTCACCTTGTCAGCAGGTGTGATGGAAGAAGCCAGCAGCTGTTCTTTGTCTGGGATGGGGAAGGGAAGGGCAGTGGAATTCAAGTGAGGGTGGCAGGGTACTGTGGAGAAGCTGTCATCCCTCAGTAGTGCCATGGAGCCCATGGAGAGAGACAACAGGTTGGGAATAGTGCTGGATCCTTTGCACTTGTAGGTGCTGGAACTTACCTACCTGCAGTGCACCCAGCATGTTTGGTTTCTGCCAGCCTATTTTAAGTTCTAAGCAGTTGCAGCAGACTCTACTTCCCTTTCTCGCTGAACTGGCAGCTGTTGCTTTTTTTGTTATGGCTTTAATGCCTCTTCAGTGTGCACTTGTCTTTTAATCTGCTTAGTCAAGCTACTGAGGGAGGTGAAGATGCAGACAGAGATAGAGGCATTTCCTTTTTCAGAGAGGGGAGATAGCGGCGGTATCTCTCCTGTGCAGGGAAAGAAAACAGGGAGATGTTCAATGGGGGCATTGAGAGGGGGGAGTGGAAAAAGAGGGAATTTTTAATTGTTGTTTGCAGTGGCTAGTTCTGTGTGCTGGGGGAAAGGAGCAGGATAGGGGAGGGAAAAGCCATTTCCTTTACCAGGCTTTTCTAGAAATTTTCACTTCCAGACAAGATGAAAGTGCTCACTTTGCCAAAATGCTTTCTTGTGGACAAGATATGGCCTTAAAGTTGAATCTGTGCTCATGAGCAATGATCCCCAGTGAAAATAAGAGAGATGTTTTTGAATATTGGAAAATATCTGAAGTTAGATAAAGGGAAAGGGAAACAGTATAAAGGGAAGTAGTATCTGTCTTTTGTACAGTGCTTTTTTTATTCTGGAGGTGCTTCATGAGCCTTGTAGCAGCAGTGTCCTTTTCAGCATCATCTTGTTTAGGGGTCTGGATATAACTTCCACTGTTTGCTGCCCACAACTAGATGTTCACATCCCAGCAGACTAATACTGTTTTTATCCTTCTAAGTAGAA
Source organism: Semnornis frantzii (assembly GCA_013399775.1). NCBI lineage: Eukaryota > Metazoa > Chordata > Aves > Piciformes > Ramphastidae > Semnornis > Semnornis frantzii. The sequence continues at coordinate 32,093 of VWYK01091209.1, read as the reverse complement.
AAACTAACGTCTGTGTATAGACCAAAATGTTTTCAGCTTCCTTTGGCATCATTCATGTCAGACCCTGGTCCCCATAACTGACCCTAGAGCGATTCACACTGGGGTGAGCATTTTCCCAGCAGCAGTGCTACAGAGACCAGCAGAGAATGGAGGGGTTCTTTGCTGTACATAGTGTGGAACAAACAGGTTTCGTGATCCTTTTAGCATGCTCGAAATACTGCATGATATTGGCTCATGTCTAGCCCCCAAATTTTCTTGTCAGATTGGAGAAAGAGGCTGTTCTGCTTCCCCCTTGCAAAACTACTGGGTATGTGACTGGTAATGAAACACCTTCAAGAGTAAATAAGATACACATTGAAATGGGAACACAGCCCGAGAAGTGGTTTAATCTGTGAAAAATGCAAAGCACAACATAAAATGTGAAATGTTGTTTCTAAGTGGACTGCCTGAGGCTGGCTGTTGTAAAGGTTTGTAACTGCTGTCAAATTCCTTAAGATATTTTAATGAACATTCCATACTCAAAGAGAAGAACAAGATAAACTGGAAGATAGATTAGAGGCTTCTCAAGTGCTCCTGAAGCTCTCCTAGAGATTGCTTCATGTGGTCTTTGCTCCTCTCCGTTGCAACATCACAAAAATGCAGGTCTAGAGAGGGCTTTGCAGGCCATCTGACCTCTCCAGCAGATTCTCTAGACTGCTCTGATTCCTAGCTGATGGTATTTAAGGTGCTTTTCAAGCTTCAAGCAAGTTAGAATGAGCAGGTTTGCTTTAAAAATCTTAGCTTTCAGCTTCTCTTCGTGTTCTCTAGGATGGAGAATGAAGTCTCCTATCCTCCTCAAGTCACAAAGTTACATGAAGTGACAAACTTTTGTGGAAAGAAGAACAAAAGGTCACTTTGAAGTTAGAATGAGAGCATGAGGGAGAGTTGTTTTACAAGGCTGCTATGCAGTAGGTGGTGTGCTGGGAGCCTGGTAAAGCCCCTCTGGTCAAATTGCACAACACTGGCAATTATGCTCTATGTAAATACAAGCCTTTGAGCTGCCTTTTACTGTTCAAATAGCTATTTAATCTTCCAGGTTTGTAAAGCTGGGTGCTTTATCAGCGGGTAAGGAGGGGCCTGTGTGTGCTGCAGGGATCGCCAGTGGTTGTTGAGGCCCCCAGGAACTGTAGTTTACAAGGTAGTAAGGGCAAGCTTTGAGAGCAAAAACCTTGCAAGTACAGATCTAGTCTGAGGCATCGATTTTGGACATTATCAAATGTCAGAGAAACTAATCAACTGAGGACAAGATTGAATCATGTCATAGACTGATGAGTTGCAATGGGTATTGCTTAAGAGTGGTTGGACTGGATCTTTCTTTTTAACTGTAGCCATTAGCAAAGGAAGCATGTCATGGTGCAGTGTCCTGGAGGTTTTGTTGAGGTGAGTACATCCATATCTAGCCACTAAGTGTAGGTGGTTGTGCTCTACTATCAAATTATGCAAGATTCTAGTATCCAATTATGCAAGATTATGCAAGTCAGACCCCACCTGGAGTACTATGTACAGTTCTGGACCCCCCAGCACAGGAAGGACATGGAACTGTTGGAGCAAGTCCAGAGGAGGCCACCAAGATGCTGAGAGGGCTGCAGCAGCTCTGCTGTGAGGACAGGCTGAGAGAGTTGGGGCTCTGCAGCCTGGAGAAGAGAAGGCTTTCAGGAGACCTTGGAGTAGCCTTCCAGTATATGAAGGAGGCTCCAGGAGGGCTGAGGAGGGACTATTGACAAAGTCTTGCAATGACAGGACAAGGGCAATGGGTTTGAAGTGTCAGAGGGGAGATTGAAAGTGGATGTTAGGAGGAAGTTGTTTGCAGTGAGGGTGGTGAGACACTGGCACAGGTTGCCCAGGGAGGTTGTGGAGCACAGAATCACCCAATGCGATCTTTGATGATCTACAACCTCCTTGGAGGTGTTCAGGTGTCCCACAACCTCCCTGGAGGTGTTACAGGTTGGATGAGGCCTCGAGAAGCTGTTCTAGTGGGAGGTGTCCCTGCCTGTGGCAGGGGGGTTGGAACTGGCTGAGCTTTCAGGTCACTTCCAACCTAAACCATTCTATGATTCTATGAAAAGAAATACAAGAGCTTTGCAGACCTCTGCAGAGAACTGTGTTGCACAGCTTGCTTGATCTGGGAAGCATTCAGTTGACCTGTAGAGTCATGTTTCTTCTGTGAAAAAGGTTGTTGGATCTAAATCACCTCCTGAAGCAATGCAGGATCCTCAAAACAGGAATCTCCTTTTTCCCAAGTCAGAATCAGTGCTGGTATCCTGGCCTGCTGCTGTAATTTGGCTTCATATGTGCTTTTACATGCCTGTTAGCATTTTGGCCAGCCTGTGGTGCCTGGGAGCTAACAGGAGTGCCTCCACAGATGGGTGCAAGCAGGTCTCCACTTTCCATGGCAGACGTGCTGCTTAATAGCACCTTTAAAATCATGTAATAACTTACACCGGGTCAGAGGGTAGAAGAGACAGGACTATCATTATTCAGGGTAGAAGCTGCAAATTATCTTCTGATGGACAAGAGCACTGAAGAAGGCTGGAAGCTGGCTGGCTGGCGGCCAGCTGGGGCACAAAAGCTGTGTGGCTTCCTTAGGGAATGGTTGCAGCCAAATGAGCAAACTGTGTGAGCTGCAGGGCAGAGTGCCACACTAGGGCGGCTCGGGAGCTTCCAGGGCAGAGCTGGCTGCTCAGTCCTCACTCTGGATTTAGGTCAGCATGCACCTGTCTGTTGGATGTTTCTACCACCAACCACTCTCAAATGACTGTTTTGATAAAAGAAAGAGTAACATTTCCCCATTCCAGCCAAACTTAGGTTTAATTTCTGAGTGATGTGAAAACGAAGGCTGAAAGTCATCATTTTTCTGTATTCTCACTGTGAATTACTTAGGAATTTGTTGTGATTCATATCATATATATTATATATATCATATATATCATATATATCATATGTATCATATATCAGTATCTGAAGGGACCTACAAGAAAGCTGGGGAGGGACTTTTTAGGCTGTCAGGTAGTGATAGGACTGGGGGGAATGGAACAAAGCTGGTAACGGAGAGATTCAGACTGGATGTTAGGAAGAAGTTCTTCAGCATGAGGGTGGTGAGAGCCTGGAAGGGGTTGCCCAGGGAGGTGGTGGAAGCCTCATCCCTGGCGGTGTTTAAGGCCAGACTGGATGAGGCTGTGGGCAGCCTGATCTAGTGTGAGGTGTCCCTGTCCATGGCAGGGGGTTTGGAACTGGACGATCCCTGTGGTTCCTTCCAACCCTGACTGATTTCTATGATTCTATAACAGGTAGATAAAATAAGTTCTGCAGAGCTTAGATGATTATAATGGCAAACAAAGCCATTCTATTTCTGATAAGATTTATGTTTAACTTCAGGTAAATCTGTTATTCAAATATCTTAAAACATGATCTGGAAAGTTTCAGGATGAAGTTCTAACTATGCATGAGGGAAACTCTGCTGTTCTTAGGAGCTAGAAACACCTGGCATTAATGGAAGCACATTGCATCTTCTGGAGCTTGTTCTGTAATACACATGAAAGCTTAGCAAGTTATAAAGCAATTTTTTTCTGTTACACAACTTTTCCTGTGAAGAAATTCAAAGCAGCTCTTGCTTATTCATTGTGAGATACAATGTTGGCATTCCCTAACAAATGTCTTGGACTGAAATGAGGTAAATAACAACTGCTTCTGGAGTGAAGAGCTGCAAATCCTCTCCTCCAAAAAAAGTCACAAAATAATAGAAAATCAGTCCAGAACTCACCTCCAGAGGTTGTTCAGTCTGGTTGCTTGCTGAAGGGCAGAATCCTCTCTCTAGACTATTCTTGCCATGAGTCAGTTTTGCCTCTTTACAAAACTTCTGGTGATGGAGGTTCTATCACTGTTCACATCAGTCAGGCTATCCCTGCTGTTAGAGAAAGGGTTGGGCATTTCTTTTCCCATCATCTCTTCTTACATTTTCATGTCTAATCTTCATTTTCCCTAGTTCAGTGTAAGCCCACTCCTACCCCATCCACAGTGGTCACAGAGAACAGTTATCTTAATCATGACTTAAGGGCATTGTTGTTGCCTTGTACCTGGAGAAAACCTCTCCAGCCCTTCAGTTTTTCCTTCTAAATCAGGTTTTTCAAATCTCTGATAGATCTTGCTGCTCTCTCCTCCTGACTCTGAGATCAGTTCATCATTCTGGAAGTAGAGTGGTCAGATCTAGAAGTAAACTTCCAGCTGAGCAGAGTGGAAGGATGTTAACCTTATACATCCTATACAGCGTTTCCCTCTTTTAATAGAAGACCCCTCTGTGATTTAATGCCCACTGAGCAGACCAGACCTCTTTGGAATGGCCTTTACTTCAGCCTTACAATTGGAAAGGCAGAGTACAGTTTTCCAAGCAGTTTTTATCAGGGATGGATTCCCTGTTCTGTCCTTCAGGAATTTTACAGGAGATGAAGTCAGATGTCTTGTTGAAGTTGAGAAACGTGGCATGTAGTGAAGCTCAGCTCCAGTACAAAAATATTCCTACTGCAAGTTAAAGTACTTGTAAAGTGAATCCCACCTCACATCAAGCTTTTGATTTGTTAGTGTATATAATATCAGAGGTTGTCAAGGCTCTGTGTCTGTGCTCACTGTTATGTTTGCTTATTGGGATTTGCAAATGGAGCTGAACCAGTCCTTTCTTACACCCCTGTCAGCTGGGATGGTGAGGCAGAGCCAGTGAAGGATCTCATCAGTGTTAGAGGGTTTGGCTTATTTCTTCAAAGGCTTTATATTCTTATTCAGCTCCTCTGATTTGTCCAGCTTAGAGCCTCTTTGACTTCTCTGAATGGAAGATTCTTGTGGTCAGCCACGATGAATTAGAAATGTGAAGGCACTGAGCTCCTCTGCAGTTTGGAGTGTGGACTTACCCCACGGAAATGGACACAAGTTTCTGTGTAGTGCAGTGCTGCATACTGAGATGGATGCTTAGTAACCCGTTTGGTCCTTTGCAAGGATGGAGAAGATTCCTGTGCAGCATTTCATGGAGGTTCAGAAAAGCATATTGGACCAAAGTGTGGGACTTTAGGTGCCTTCCAGCAGAGGCAAGATAGATTATAAACTGAGGGTGTTTTTCAGTGATGTGAAAAGGCAGAAAATCTGTTAGCTGGCATGGCACATGACTGCAGCTAGATGTCAAAGCTGAAGCTGAGAATGGTGATCTACTGATAAGTGAATTATTCCCATGGCACTAATGTGGATACATACCCAGATAGTAGGTTTACACTTGGCACCATTCTCCAGACTAGGAGAGGTACCCCTTCTTGCCAAGCTATTATGAACAGAAAGGAAAGCATGAGACACTACATATTTCACTGGAGTGTGAGAAGTTCTAAACCTAACAAAGTGTGATGTGGGCTGAAAGCTGTGGAGTGTTGTGTGATGTGGTAGCTGCAGAAATAGAGAGCGTGGCTGCAGTTATTGACACGCATCAAATGTTAGAGTGCTGTTTACATAAGAAAATGTAAATCTGATAGTGGTGTTGCTACAGAGCTGGTTTGGTTTTTACTCATGCCTGCTTTCAATGAATCCAGTCTGGTTATCTTGGATTTTATCTAAAGCTTTAGAAAAACGTGTTGACACTTAGAATGTAGAGTTAAAACTTTCCATGGACTCCTTTCTTTCTTTTTTTAATGATGCCAAAATGTCTATACCTCTCTCTCTTTTTTTTTTTTTTTTTCCAACCACTAAGTCTCATTTTTAGCTGGTTTCAAGTTACTCTGCCTTTAGGCATGCCTGTGGAAGGTACTCAACAGACTATTCCAGAAATTTGAATTAAACTGTGGTAGAAGAAAAGCTATAAATCACCAGTCCCCCAGTGATTCTCTCTGTACGCATCAGTGCTAGATTTGACAACATTAATGCCTCCAGTGCTTCTAAATTTCTTGTTTATTGCCGTGCTTAAGGTGTAATAGCTTGGAAGGTGAGCTTCCAAAGCATTGCAAAGTATCTTTCCAAACTTCTGGAGAATATTTGAGAGGGGATGATTTTCATTTTCTGGGCAGGCTCTTTCATTTCCAAGAAAAGCAGCTCAGCCATGTTTCTAGCGGTTGAGGCACCTAAATAGGATTCATTGGTGAGCTTTGAAATGACTTGAACATAATGTTTCCACAACTGTAACAGGATCAGAATTTTTTTTTTTTTTTTTTTTTTTTCAATTACCAGAAGACTGAATGCTCCTTCACTGGGAAGAACAGAGAGATGACTCAGATGCATGTAGGTTTACCAGGAGTCTATCTGTTCTCTGTCTAATGAATGCTGCTAAGAAGTCTGCTGCCCATGGAAAATGAAATGTTAATGAGATGATGGAGTACTGGCACTTACAGTAATATCTGCTTTGGAAATTAGGCAGGGGAGTATTTACTGAGGTAGGACTCATGGGACTGTAGCATAGATGCTGAGTAGCTTGGAGCTGGTAGATGCCTGTGGATTCCATTGATGGTATTGGCATTGGTCTCCCACTAAAATGCTGGAAATAACATTCCTTGTGAGGCAAATTAAAATGTCCATACTGATGTGCCAACTGGGTTTTAAACCTAATCTGTTGCCAGTTAAACATATAATTTGAGTGGTCATAACTTTCCTGACACAGGTTCTTGGTCAAGCTATTCACTAGTGCAGGTACAATAAGAATCAGAGAATCATAGAATGGTTTAGGTTGGAAGGGACCTCAAAGATCATCTAGTTCCAGCCCCTCACCATAGGCAGGGACACTTCCCACTAGAATAAAATAAGCAAAAATAAAATCAGAGAGCATCCATGGCTGTGATAGCTACTGGCTGATATGGTGAAACTATCCTCTTTAGATTGCTGGAGTGCAGGCTGCTCAGCACAGGTGAAGGAGAAGCTCTCTCATCCTTGTTCTCCCAACCTCCTCCCTGGGGGTGTTCGAGCCCAGCCTGGATGAGGCCTTGAGCAGCTGAGTCTAATTGAGAGATGTCCCTGCCCCTGGTGGGGAGGCTGGGGGAGATGAGCTCTGAGATCCCTTCCAACCTGAGCCATTCTGTGAGTGTTGGATGACACTTTGTGGCTGAGCTTTTTGGTGTTTTCCTGCAGCAGTGCAGAAATAGGATTGAAAGCTGTGAACTTTTTCCATTAAGAGATGTATTTCTTTTTCACTTGTGTACCTACTTTCCTTTGCATCCTTTGATGACTTTTCTTCCTCTCTCAGGATTCTTCTTGTCTTTTAGAGTTTCTAGTAGCTTTACTGTAAAGGCCTCTTTGCCCTACTTCATTCTGTTAGGGCTTGCCAGGTTGGGTGTATTTTAAACTCTCTTTTCTCTGAGTGTGGTTTGGTCTCTGTTTCTAAATCCATCTCTATTGTTAACATGACTTTTTCTCTCACTCTTTTGGATTGAGGGCAGAGACCTAGATCTCGTTCAGCCTTGCTTTGCCTGCATTTGAGTAGTTCTGCACAAAAAGTGTGGCATGGTTTTGGAGAAGGGAGGGATGGAGGGGAGATTAGGGGTTGAAAGCGTCAGTGAAGGCACAGGCAGGGATTGTTGTGACTTTTGCCCTGGTAATTATTTCTGAGCTTTCTGAATTACTTCCAGACATGGTCACATTACTGTGTGCCTCGTTGTGAGAGACAGAGACATTTGGTTTATTCTAAATTCTTACATCTTCTTAGAAAAATGCCTCTCTCTTACATAATTGCCACTGTTCTTTTGCCTGTTTTTTGTAGCATCCTCCTGGGCAGTTGAGAAGGAAGTACAGTTCCTGCTCCACTATTTTCCTGGATGACAGCACAGTCAGCCAACCAAACCTCAAGTATACCATCAAATGGTGGGTTGTAGAATTATTATTTTTGTCATAGGAGTCTACATTGTGTTCATATGTATTTATGCAGATGTGTTGCTAAGCAAGCTTCAAAGTTTTTGAAGTAGTCAATGTGTGTAATCCAAGGCAGTGAACAGGGTGAGCAAAGAGTATTGCTCTTATTCTATGTCCATCCACCTCCCAGTACTACAAATCTCAACAGAAATCAGCACCTAAGTCTCACAAATCCCAGCAGCTGGAATCCTTTGGTGTCCAACTGAACACTTGCTTTGTGCTAGTCCTCAAAACTTTGCTCCTGGTTCAGGCTTTCAGAATGACCTGAAATTGAAGAGCTCTCTTCTCTTCACGAGGAAGTGCTCATTTGGTGAAATTTCCTTCTGACTTTCTGCAATGGAAATGGCTTTGCCTCCAGGTTCATTTCCTGATTGAGTCCAAGGGCACTGGCAGTTTATTACACAGCAGTGAGGGGCTTTGGATGTGCTGCACACATGGCCTTGGGTGACGTCTCAGATGATCATTTTGGGTTTCACTGCTGCCTTTTTGCGTTTGAAGGGGAAAGCAAATTGGCATTTGTGGAGAGTGGTCCTTTACATGTTGTACAGCAAGGGGGGGAAATGAGGGAACAAATGTTGAAGCATTTTATGCTGCTTTGAGTTGCTTATTTTTATGAGATTTTTATACATGTGTTATTTTGAGTGGGTTCTGTGTCCCTTTCTGTGTCAGAACTGAGACTGCTCATGGAGAGAAGAGATGAGTTCCTTTGATTACAGCAGTTGAGAAGAGTTTTCAGTGTGCCATTGTGGCCAGCAGCAGTCTCCTGAGAGGAGACAGAAAGATAAGCTGGGGAGGAGCAAGGTGGTGACATTTGGGAGAGATTTGGAGTGTATGGAGAGGGGGAGAGCTATAGGGAGGGGGAGGAGGAGTGTGTCAGGCTGGAAGGGGTATGGAGGGGGCAGAGCTATAGGGAGGAGGAGGAGGAGGGTGTCAGGCTGGAAGGGGTATGGAGAGGGAGCTATAGGGAGGAGGAGGAGGAGTGTGTCAGGCTGGAAGAGCCAGTGCTGGGTCCCGGGAGGAATTGCGCAGGGCTGGGGCCAGGCTGACTGCGTGGGGAGGGTTGGAAGCTGCAAGAGGTCAGAGAGTTTGAAAAGGGATTATGTGGGGTGAGAAACTGGACTTTGGCACACGAAGGGTCTGAGGAGTCTTTCCTCCTCCTTCTCTCTTGTCTGGCTGCACATTTACTGGATTAAATGTGGGGAGATGGTAGGATTTTTGCTACCGTGGTACAACTTTGTTTTGTGCCCCCATCCTGGCAGTCTCTGCAGATAGGTACAGTGGTGAGGGATGTATTTTGGCCAGCTCATTTCTTCTGGATCATGTAATGCACTGCTGAGTTTGAAATACTGGCTCATGTACTGGAGATCTGCAGCATCAGTGGGGTGGCCAGGACAGGATGATGGAAAGCTCCATAAGCTTCTTCCCTGCACTCTGAAGTGTAAAAAGCAGAAGAAAGCTTGGATCTGAGTGAATCTATTGCAGCTCTGAAAGGCCTTCAGATTCTGATAAGGATTCCTAAACAGTAAATATTTTCTAAACTTAATATGATGTTGTTTTTCTTTACAATGCAAACATATGGGCACCAAGCAGAGCTCTGCACATAGATTCTTACTTCTGCTTTCATAAAGTGAACTGCAAGTGTGTTCCTAGGGGCATAATTTAAAATCAAATTTTAGGACTAACTCATTTTGCAGAGAGCTTTCAGTCAAATTAAATTCATTCCTAAATGTGCTTTTTGTGTTCAGCAAGGAGTGCCCTTTAAATGTCCACAAAAGCATTTATGATCTACAGGTTTGTAATGCAGCCAGATATAAGCTACAATGCTCATGCAAAGTTTGTAAAACAGATTTCCTTTCAACTAAGAAAAAAATACTTTCCATGACACAGCTCAAACCTGAAATTTTGCTAAAGGGATAGTTCCAACCTGTTGTTTTCCTAACCTGCAGTGTGTCAGCTTTCATGTAAAAATTCTGGAGTAAAATTGCAGAGCAATGAGCTGGCTCTTCTAAAAAGGGGATTTTGCATCTGTGTAAGACATAAGCATCATGCAGTGAATCACTGACAAATTGTCAGCAAATATAATCCCCCTCCTCCTTCCCCGTTAGCTTCGACTGGGTTTTATGCTACTGGCACAAGTAGGGATGGGTGCTGCTGGATCTGCTTTATCCTTCAGTAAAACTCTTATCATGAGTAAAGCATGTGTCCTTTGATAAGGCTGGAGTCATGAGCTGGAGGCTGGAGAAGAACCACGAGAAGTCACTGCTTCATTTTCTTCAGGCCCAGACGTGAATGAGATCAGTTAGTTGTAGATGTAATTAAAACCTTAGCTTTCTGTGAGCATAAGGACACTTTTTGTCTTTGTGCAGAATATAAACAGAGGTACTTTGTTATGTGGTTGAGAACATGGGAAATGCATAATGCAGTAAGTTATTCAGGGAGTTGTCTTTCCTGAGTTAAAATAAGTAACTCGATGCCATAAAACTGTAGGAGCTTGGTATTTGAGTCTGGTATGTGAGTAACTCCATAGAAAGGGAGCCAAAAGTTAATGGATTTAAATAGAAAATCATAAGCCAACAGCTATTAAAACGTTGCTTGTTAGCCTGGCAGCCTCAGCAAACAATGAAAGAGAATGTCCAAGGGCTGTGGTGCTTTGTCTTACACCTTGGAAGTCAGGAGGGGTTTTGTCATTGTCTGCAGTGGAGCAGGTCATGAAATGGAAGGTGTGTGCAGCTTGCTCTGTGAAGTATTCTGCTGAAAATGAGGCACTTGGGGTTTTAAACTGTCTCCAGCATTTTCCCTGCTACCTAAGAGCCAAGAGAATAGGCTGTTGAGCAGGAGTTCTGTCATGCCTTCTGGTAGCTTTTAAATTTGTGTGTTAACATGACAAATCATGAAGAATCTGCCAGTGCTGAGATATTAACTCTCTGTTTTTTCTTTACAGTGTAGCTCTTGCAATATATTACCACATCAAAAACAGGTATGTGAATAATGAAATCTTGTACTGAGGGTATCTTAACTCCAAACAAATGAACTGCCCAAACCCTAAAAATCCATCCTCTGTTTCTTTCTTTCAAAATGTGGGTTTTGGGTAATAGTTTTCTTATTTCCCGTGCCAGAAATAAGAAACACATTCTTTTGTATTTACATCTGTGTTGTTTTAGCTTAGAAAAATAAAAACTGGAGGATTAAATAGCATGAAAAACTGGAAATGTAGCTCAGCATTGGAAATTTTGATGAATCAGTGTTGAGTTTTATGGGCACAGGACACTTCTGCTTTATTGCAGGTGTTGCTGTTACAGCTAAATCTGTCCTTGAGATTTAATTCTTTAGCTTGCACCTTTCTAAGTGAAGTGTGTAAAGCAGTTCATGGATTTCTGAAATAAAAAAACTGTTGATTACAGAGAAAGAGAAACATTGTGGATAGATATAATTGGAGATGCTTCAGAAACAGAGTGGATCCTGGCTTACCTCTTCTGATGTACTATGTTTTAGATCTCTGCTCAGTGAAGTTGTTGGAAATAGAACAGAAAATAGGTTCACTGAAAAGTAGCTGGATACATGTGATGGGTTGGGAGTTACCTTCCCCCCCCACTTTGTACAATCCCCCAGACTAGACTCAGCCAGCTGGAAGTTAAGGACTGAAGCTCTATTTACAGCTTAGCACAATGTACAAGCAGAGAGATACACAATAGACAGGAATAGTTACAGTTATATACAAGTTAGAAGTAATACAGAAACACAAAATCCCTCCCAGAACAATCAGATTGCCAGGAGGCTCCCAGCCCAAACCTCCCCCTATCCCCTTCCCCATCTTTCCCTCCCTTCAGCACTAACCACATCAATCCCCATGTATCTCATGTGATAAATCTGGAGAGATCTGAGGTCAGGTGTCAAAAAAGACAACAAGGAGGTTAGAGGAAATAAAGGGGTAGGTCAGATTAGAGTTAAGGCAGAAGCAACCACACAGAGCACCAGAGTGAAGGAGAGGAACTGAGCAGTGTGTGAGCAGTGAGTGTCTGAGCTATATTTTGACTGGTTGCATTTCTCAGCAGAAGAATGAGTGATATAGGTTACTGTTGGGTTTTTTTTCTTTCTTCTCACCTCTAAGGATTTAATTTCTCTCAGAAAAATATTCCAATTAGCCTCAAACCAGCACAATACACAAGTCAAAATTTTTTCATGTTAATTTGTGCTTCTGTATCTTAAATCCCTCTCCTTGTGTTATGTCACCATACCATAAAATAATACTTCCCAACGTTTCTGAGGGGAGACTGTATACTTTCAGCTGACTTTTGTGTCCATGGCTTTTCCATGTGTCTTTTCAGAGAACTTGGCTTAGATTTGGATCTAGCAAGCCACTAACATGTTTTTTTTCTTCTGGACTGTAAGGGGTTTGACTAGAACAAAAGCAATTACTCAGAGGTTTAAAGTTAAGCTGGTATGTCATTAATAACCATCTTTCAGGTCACTGGAACCCATTGCACTTTCTGAAACAAGGCTGACATCTAAAGAGAAACCTTTAGAAGTGCACAAGGGCAGAGAGGTTTACAGCATGGTCCTTGCTGAAAGCTTTGAGGAGACTTGTGAAGGCGTCAGTGTGCTTTGGACTAAAACATGACAATATGAAAAGCAAAAATTGGAGTAAAATATTCCCCCAAAGCTTTAATCTCCTTTCCCAGGAAATGAGCCATCAGTGCTCATGCTTGCATTACTTGTTTATCCATCTGTGCTTCCATTTTTACCCTTTCCTCATCATCCCTGAGTTAGTTTGGCTAACTAGTCAGATTTTTACTAAACAGAGATCTCGAGGGAAATCAGACTCCAGAGTTTTGTGGAAGTTAGCCCTAAGTGCTTGGGTATCATTTGAGTATCTCACTCAGCCAGCTGAGTAAGAGGCTCAGAACAGGGCTCAGAAGGGACTACAAAGGGTGAGAAACTTCAGTGAGAGCTCCCAGCTGTGCAAGAGGAATCCAGACCCAAAGTGCATCAGAGTTTGTGCTGATTGCCATGGAGCTGATTTCTGCCTGCTGTAAAATATGCCCCACTTGTGAACTTACAGGACTTGAGGTAAATTTAGCCTACAACTAGTAGAGAGGATAAACTTTAGAAAATAATGAGTGCCATGTCAGTGTGTTAAAAACAAATGCCCTCTGAGTGTTACCTTCTTGGGAATCTTGCCACTGTCCCTTCTGCTGCGGGATGCAGAAGTGGTTTATTCAGGGCAGAGCTGGTTGCTGCCTCCCCCTCCTGCAGCTGCCCTGGGTGGGAGCTGTGGTGTCAAGATGCCCTCTGCCACGCTCAGGACAGAGGGGCTCAGTGCTGATGTTGGAGCAGGCTGCTGTACATCAGTTAATGACTCTGAAATGAAGGATGTGAAGTGGTTGCTCTAATTGTCTCTGACTGGGGAATGGAGGGACAAGGTGGTGACAGCAGTCAGCTGTACTTGCTGCTGAAGCAGCAACAGCAGAGTGTGTTCTGCTTCCTGCCAGTATATGTGAAAAGGAAGCTGTCAAGGGATGGGGTAGATTTTGGTTCATTGGGGGGGTGGGGAGTAAGAAACTACTGTAACTCGAACTCAGGGCTGATTTTGGCAGCAAATGAGTCAAGCATCTGCTTTGCCCGAGAAGAATTCTTTTCAGACAGTGCTTAGTTTCTTATCTCCTGCACAGCAAGCTTAAAACTCAATTTTAATTGCTAGTGCTCCAGACTCTCACCAATGCTAGTTTTGTTGAGAAACTCTCTATGAAATAAACTATTCAAAATCATAGAATGTTCAAAGTCATGATACTTTGGGACCTGATTTAATGGCCACAGTGATGTTAGGTTGACAGTTGAACTCTAAAAGGTCCTGTCCATCCAAAAGGATTCTATGATTCTATGTCTGACCTGCATTTCATTTGATTGTAACATTCTAGTTATCATTCCTCCTTCTCCCAGTGTCTCCTACCATTGTTATATTGATTGGCTCCCCATGGCTTTTGTTGTCCTTAGCTATTCAACAAGTAGTAAAAGACTACACCTAGCTGCTTTTCAGAGCAGAGCCTTAGCAGTGGTGGATTTGCTAAATAAAGTAAACCAAACCCCAACAAACTAACTGTGAAAAACACTTAAATTAATTAGTAGACAGTTCAGTTTTTTAAGGTAGGGATATGAGTTTGTTTTAATGAAGACAAAAACTTACAAGCTCCTATTTTTTCAGCATGGAATAGGTTTTTTTGAGGGCAATCAGATGTGCCTTGGTAGCACACAGAAGCTACAGCATGAAGAAACAAAACAGGAAATTCTTTTCTTTCTCCCTTCTCATTGTGAAGGGTTACAGTTTACTGTAGCACACCAGTGATTCCGGGCAGACTCTTTCCATCTTTGCTTTATTATGGAGGGGGGTGAAAGAAGCTGACCTAAAATCCTTGCTGATTAGGAATTTTCTAGTAATTATCTCAGCCTGGGTTTTTGTTTCAATTTAGATACCCATTTTCCCTTAAAAAAAAACAAACCAAAAACCCAACAAAAAAAAACAAAACCAAAAAAGTAAAACACTCAAACCAAAACACAACAAACCAAAAGCACAAAACAAAAACCAAAACAACCAAAACCCCACCCAGAATTAAAAGCATTTATTTCAAGTATTAGCAAGCTTTCAGTTTATTTCAAGTGCTGGCAGGCTTTCTAGCAGAGGGAAAAAAAAAAATCACCTTCAGATGCTGAGGTTTAAATGTTACCTCCTAATAAGTACATTTTGTAGACATGAATCCAGACTAAAATCCGTGCTGCATGCTCTGAGAGACACGTGCTGTTGAGTGAAGATAGAGACCATATTCAGTAGTTTCTCTCTGAAGAACTCTATGACCAGAGTACCAGGGATGCTATAAATAAAGATGGAATTGTAGTAAGTAGGTCACATGGATGCATCTGTCCAGAAAGTGTCCAGTTCTAACTGGAACTGTTCTCCCACATACTTCTGTGATCGGTAATGTTTGTGCCACGACTACACACAGCAAAATCTTATCTTGCATGCTGGAGGTTAGGCCTGTGGAGGTACAGCAACAGGGATCTGAGGGAGAAGCAGCAAATTAAATTTTGTTTTATTGAATGGAATATTGTTTTATCTGGATTTTAAAATTTTTAATTTTTTTTTTGCTATGTGCTCCATTTTGCTTTCAGAAATCATCAGTAGGATAGGCATTTCCAAAGGAAGGGAAAGTGGAGTATGTAAAGCTGTGACGGTTTGGGAGTTCCCTGCCCCCCCC
>VWYK01091209.1:0-16818 GCA_013399775.1 Semnornis frantzii | reverse complement strand
CCTATAGTACAATTTTCTCAATTAAAATATTCCAATTAGCTCAAACCAGCACAAAAGCTAAAGAGTAACTGTAAAAAAAAATGCTGTACAGGTGGTAATGTTCACAACATCGGCAGTAAAGGAGGGAGGAATTAAGAGGTTTTGAGGATTGTCATGATGAAATTAAGAGAAGAAGAGTAAACTGGGCTGATTTTACTGCGAGTTCATGGTAGGGCTGCTTAGGCTGCAGAGAATCCTCACAGCAAAGAGCACAGAAAATGAGTATCCAAGGCACCGAAAGCTGGGGCTTTTAGCTTCCTTTGTAATGTGGGTTTCATACCACACCGCACCCCAGGGTGGAATAGGTCCAAACCCCCCATTTCTGCACTGTTCCCAAGCAGCCTGCAGCAGGAGGAGCAGGATCTGGGTATGTCTGTGAGCTGCGAGCTGTCACCTCCAGATAATGACTCTGCTTTGGTTTTGGTGCTTTTAGGGACACAGACGGAAGAATGCTCTTAGATATTTTTGATGAAAACCTTCACCCGCTTTCGGTAAGTGCAGCTGCCTCTTCTTCCCTTTCACGTGAACTGTCTTTCTTTCTGTCTGCTTCGTTTTGTTTCAGTCACCTATTTGGAAGTGTTTCTTCTTTAGAAATCTGAAGTGCCACCAGACTATGACAAACATGACCCGGAGCAGAAACAGATTTACCGCTTTGTCCGGACGTTGTTCAGTGCTGCTCAACTGACTGCTGAATGTGCCATTGTCACCCTGGTGAGTGCCTGAGAGATGACATCAAGCGTCTGACAGACCCGGGTTTGTTCCCAAAGCTTAGGATTTGTGTGATTTAATAGAACTAGGTGCTGCCAGGGAAGTTTTTCTCACCATGGGGACCAAGGAAGTCTCTTGGGAAGAGATATCCGCAGTTCGTTTGCTTGGGGAGAGTAAGTGATGGAAGAAGAGATTAGGTCCTGTGTGACACAGAAGCCAGGGCTACGTCTTGCCCTCACACAGTGGTAATGTTACAGGCCACTGAGGTGACTAATAGAAAATGCAGGCGGCATGAGGAGTCTGAGCAAGAGGGAATGTTAAAAGCAGAAAGGCTCTGGGAGAGTTTGCTGTGTGTCGTAGCTCCCAGCAGAGGCTCAGCAGCAGCTGTAGGTAATTTGATAGCAGTAATAAGAATTGACAGGCAGAAGAAAGATTTGGTGAGTGACTGGGACATGGTGGTGGTTCTTTTATAGTGGCACTGCGCTTGTCTTTCAGGACCACTTCACAGGGCTGAACAATTGTTCTCAAGTTGAGCTGCTTAAAAATAGGATGGCACAAAAGCAGGTTCAGATTTTCAGCTGGTGTGGATCAGCATAGCAATGTGGATTAAAGGAGAGAGTGGTCTCCACCAGCTGATAGTTTCTTCATTTTCTGGAATTTGTTATCCTACAAACTCTGACAAGCCCCTTTAGCTCTCAGGCACGATTGTGGCCACGTTCTTGACTCAGAGGTTTTATAAGAACAAAAATGGTTTTTCAGCCATGCTACAACACATGGTTTCATAACAACTTTGTTATGCACTTTAGATGGAAGAATGGGAAATTGGAGAAGGTGGTTTTGAAGCCCAGACCTACTCATTTCCTCTGTTAATCTCTCTCCCTTGGCTTCTAAGAATAGTTGGCAAGCTTTTCTCCTTTGGACAGTCAGAATGAATTGTACTAGCCAGTACAGAACAGGAGTATGAGAGAAATAGGGCAAGAAACACCCTGCAGTGCTCCACTTGAACATTTTGAAGTATTACTCTACTTAGTTACTTGACCCAACCATTGCTTGTTTTCTGCAATGATATTTTGCCTGACTTTTACATAATTGCACTAAGTGCTTGTCCTACTCCCTTCTCTTCCTAAGTGTTCTCTGCTAGAGGCAAGACATCTTGTGTGAATCAGTATGTTCTTCTGTAATTTAATTAATCTGCTGTCAAGCACATTGGAACCTTGTGGTGATTGTCTGTTGTTTGATCTTAGGTTTACTGGATCAGGGAGGGCACTGCTTAGTCAAAACGAAGAGGCCTTCATTTAATAGCCATATCTTCCTGTTCCTGCAGTGCTTGGAAAGTTCTTCCCCACAGATCTGGCTGACCCAGGCATACCTCTCAGTACCTTTCATTTGTAACTTCTGGCTTGCCTCTTCTGGTTCTCTTGTGGTTTCTGTGCAAGTACCTCTGCTGATGTGATCTGCAATGAGCTATAAATGGTTTTTAACTCAGTAGTTACATTGCAGAGGCACTTTCATAGTTGTTAGTACTTGAAAGCTGATGTGGCTTGGATTTCTTACCAAACACAGTAACAGGCAAACTGTTTTATAGCCTATCTCTGCAAGCAGCCATGCAGATGTTTGCAGCATTACTGTTTTGTTAATTCTTGCCTGTGTTTTGAGGGTAGTAGCACCTGTCCGACCTCTTCCCAGAAAGCTTTGGAGTTCTTGGACAAATAGTGATTTACAAGGCTGCTCCTGTTCTCAGTTTCCTCTGTACTTCCAGATCCCTTTCCTTTATTTGAGTCACCAAGAGAGGCCCCAGAGATACATCATGTTGTTTCTGATGGGTTCAGATGTAGAAATTAATCTGTTAAAAAACAGTCAACCCTTCCTGCCCCCCCCCACGCTCCTGAAATCTCAACACTGTTGATATTGCTCCTTATGAACCCTCCAAGCACTTTCAGTTCTGATACCCTGTCTAGAGAGGAAGAGAGAAGCGTTCCCTGCCGGAGCTGTGTTCCACCATGGTCTGTTGCTTGGAGAGCAATCTGATAGCCCTGCCTGCCACTTGTGCCTCCTGGGAGGGCTGCCAGAAGGCAGGAAGTGTGTCTCTGCAGATCGCAGTACATTTTGAACACGATGCTGTTAGCTTTTTTTCACCCACCTTAATTCTTCTGAACCCATCCTAGCCTGCCATTTTTACCACTCAGTTTATTAATATGGACTGCTAAGCTGAGTGCACTCTGCTGTTTGTCTTTTTACTTGCCCTTAGGCAGGTAGGAGCAGCAGGCACACTTGGTTAGGTAGCAGTCTGGATGTTCAGCAGAGGAGCTGGGTAAATGTGAAACTTCAGACTGGTAGATAAGCTGGTCTCCAGCAAAAAGCTGGCATTGTGTTGCTTCAAGCACTTAATTAAAATATTTCAATTAAAACCTCCACTATTACAGCAAAACCAATTTATAATTAAACAAAAAAATTAATTTTCACACAGCCTCCAGAGCTGCCAAGAGATTTCCCATACTGATAGGGGGGGAAAATTAAAATCTCAGGTTGAAACAATTAAATACTAATTCACATTACTTATTTATAAGATAATGCCATAAGAATAAAATTAGCTTTAAGAATTCTACTCCTGATTTAAAGTCCTGCAAATCGTGGTTTTGTCCCAGAGAACAGCTGAACTCTATGCTCTGTGACCTGACTTTGTGAGAAAAATAATCACAGAAGGTCAGGGGTTGGAAGGGACCTCCAAAGCTCATCCAGTCCAACCCCCCTGCCAGAGCAGCTTCACCTAGAGCAGCTCACACAGGAACACATCCAGGTGGGTTTTGAAAGTCTCTGGTAAAGGAGACTCCGCAACCTCTCTGGGCAGCCTGCTCCAGGGCTCTGGCACGCTTACAGGTTCTGTTCCCATGGCACTTCCTCTGCTCCAGCTTACCTCCAGTGCCCCTTGTCCTGCCATTGGACATCCCTGAGCAGAGTCTGGCTCTGCTTATCATTGTCAACATGAATGAGGGCAGCCCTCAGGCTCCTCTGCTCCAGGCTCCCAGCCCCAGCTCCCTCAGCCTGTCCTCACAGGAGATGTTCCACTGCCTGCAGCAGCTTGGTGGCTCTGAGCTGTACTCTTCAGACAGTTCCCTGAGATCCTTCTTGAGCTGAGGGGCTCAAACTGGACACAGTATTCCAGATGCGGCCTCACCAGGGCAGAGTAGAGCAGGAGGAGAACCTCTTGACCTGCTAACAACACTCCTTCTGTTCCACCCAAGATGCCATTGGCCCTCTTGGCCACAAGGACACATTGCTGCCTCATGGACATCCTGGTATCCACCAGGACTCCCAGGTCCTTTTCCCCAGAGCTGCTCTCTGACAGATCAGCCTCCAGTTTAACACTGGTCCGTGGGGTTGTCCTCTCCCACATGCAAGGCTTGTTGTATAATGCATGAGTGCTTCTCCCTTGACCCAGAGTGTTCCATCCTTGCTAAACCAAGAAGCTCTTGTGTGATCTTCACCATCACCTCAAGGGCAGAGGTGGCAAACTGTACTTAGGTTAATCTCCTAACTGGATAGCAAACAAAAATGTGAACAGGAGCTTTATCCATACCAAGAGGAAAGCAACACAGTGTTTGCATGTCCTGAGAATGAAATGTTTATGCTTTGTTGGTTTGTTCTCTATGAACAATCCTACTAACTAGACCTAGAAAGGATTTTCTGCTTTGCCTTGGCATGACTTTCTGAGGTCTTTGCAAGCAGGCCCTGTACTTCTATGCCTGTAGTAGCTTCATGGAGGATCCATTTTGCCTAGGCAGGTGGGCAGATGTGCTGGGTCTGTCTGCTGCAGCCTGATCAGAGCCAGCAATATGCAAATGCAGGCAGGAGGTGAACTGAGTTATTTTTGTGAAGTTCAGAGGAGAGTTCTTTTGAAATACATTGCAAAGTTCATACTGTGACTGAGATGATAATTTGAAATTTGAAGAATGTAAGAATAAATTCTGCCTGTGAAGAACAGGGATTTAATTAATCCAACCAGATGTGCCTGAGTTCTCATTGTTCTCATCAGTCATATTTTCAGCAGCTAGGCAGAGAAAGTGAATATTGCTGAACTGTGTTGTGAAAATTAGAGTATCTGAAGAGAAGTTTTCTTCTGTTTGGAGGAGAAAGGAAGTCATTTAACTGATTTGCATCCACTGGGATGTTTTTAATTTTAAATGCTGATAAAATAAATTTTTGTTCCCGTATATTTCATTTGTAATATTAAAAAAGAAATCTGTTACTTGTTTAAAATAAAGCAAAAAACAGGAAAGAAGGTGATCAGAGAGATGTGGTCTGCAGCAGAGGGCCTTTCAGCTGGCCCAGTACAGCTACCAATATTCATGCTGCTGATGGGCTCTGAAGCCCTCAGAGTACAAAGCCAAGTAGTGTTCATTGCCTGCTTTGATGCTGGCACTCTCCGGTGACTGGAGGGGGCTGTGGACCTGGTTGGGTGAGCCACACAGACTGTTGACAGTGGGCTGCTCTTCCTGTGAGAAAGCCAGGAGAAGAGTTGTGTGTATTCACTGTTGTTGGTGTCTGCCCTTGTCCTGGGCTTCTGGAGGCTGGCTGAAGCTCACCACTTTACCACAGCTGAAGGAGGACTCCCAGGCTCAGAGAGGTCTCCACCTGTGCTGTGCATCCTGAGACCCTTGGCAGCTGGCTGTGTGTTCAGGGTGTGCTCTGCAGAACATGAAGACCAACAGGAGCTCTGTACCTGTGCTGCAGGCACTGGTGGGAGCAGGAGACTGAGATTTGGTCCCTGGTTTTAGGGCTATTCTCCTCTCTCGGCTGCAGTACAGCACACAACACATGAATGACTATTGGTTAATACTTGTGTGTCTCTTAGTCAAGTCTTGCTTTATGCCTGCTGGCATATGTACTTCATAAAAAGAGAACATTCAAGCCAGGGAGGGGATTAATTTTAAATCCCCTGGAGAGGAAGACATTCATTGGCTCTGTGTTTCCTCATGCATCTCTAAGGGCTTCTGTGTGGGCAAGGAATACTGATCCCTGTTATAGACTGGAGAGCTGATGTTGCCTGGTACTTTGAGTGTGCTGTATATGTCCTGTAGCTCTCTGCCTTAGAGTAATTAGAGGGCAAACCTGGTGATGTGTGACTTCTCTCTCTGTTCCATTAGTCCTCCTCATCAACATCTACAATGTCCCTTTGCCATTGTTCACACTTTCAGGGTTTGCTGTCTGCGTTTGTTATTCTTTCTCAACATTTGGTCTCAAAACCTAAAAATGGGATGATTGTTTTGCCAGGCCTATGATGATGTGATGTCCTTTTCCACCAAATGGATGGCACCAGACCTTTGTGGAACATTGTAAATGCCCAGCTGGGCAATTGCAAAGCACAGTTATTTCTGGAGAGTCGTGGTAGGGAACTGGCTGATTGCTTAGAACAGAGCATATGGCAATTTAGTGATTGGATCAGAGCCCCAATTTGGCTACTAGGAGCCACTACCAATTACTTTTTTTCCCTTTTTTTGTAAAAGGATGTTTGTAGTTTCAAGGCATTGTGACACACTGCAGTTTTCTCATTATTGCTAGGTGATGTGTTGGAATGGAAACTGTCCTCACTAGTTACTCTGTGCTCCTGCAGCTTACAATGTGCCCTTACCTAGTGAGGAGGGGTAAATGGGAGAGGGAAGGAATGAAGTGTTTCAAAACCATGTTCATTTGTAGATTCTTTGTTATGGTAATTAAAACACTGAAAAGAGAATTTACTTTCTGTCAGTGTAAATCAAGTGAGAAATAATGAAAGCCACCAGGGTTTTATTGGTAAAGCAGAGAGAGGATTTGACAGAAAGCAATAAAAACAGAGAGTGCTTTGCCCTCGCTGCTACCTCAAAATTCAGGATTGTTCTAGAATGTCAGTGACATTTCTTAGTGATTGCCCATTTCTTTGGTGTGCTGAGACTCCCTCTCAACCTCCTTGGAGGCAGTGCACAACTTCTAACCCCTGTGCTGCACCACAGGAAGCTCCAGTGCTGCAGACAGATGGAATCACAGGATCATTTACATTGGATGGGGCCTCTGGAGGTCAGGTCAGGTCTGACCTCTGCTGAAAGCACAGCCAGCTGGATCAGGCTGATCAGGGCCTTCCCACTTGAGTTCTCAATTTCTCCAAGGATGGAAATTTCATAAACTCCCATCAAAAACCTGCTTTATGGCTTTAGGGAAGCCTATAAAAGGAATTGGGGTAACTTAGGTGCTTAGGCTGAACTCCAGTGCGATCAGAGGTGTCTGTGGGATAACAAGTTAACACTGAACAGCTTCACAACAAAGCAACAGAAAGAAAACTTCTAAAAGAGTCTCTCCACAAGATTTTAATAAAAGTCAAATGTTCCTTTGGATTATGAAATATTAAAATCACTTGACACTTTCATGTTTGCTGTATGCCTTCCTGAAGGCAGAAAGGAAAAAACCAACCCTCCTTATGTATTTCCAACTTATCTTTCTACTTGAGAGTATTATATAATGTACCAAGCATGCTATAGTGTCCTCTGAGATGGAAAAGATGAGATGCTATTTCTCACTAATTAAAACTGAGCTCTTCAGTGCTATCTTTAGTCTTCAGTTTCTTCAACATACTTATGTCCCGTTGGTTGGGATGTTGTGTAACCAACTCTGTGCTATCCAGCATCATGGGCAGCAGGACACCCTAGATAACTGGGGCAACGCTGGATGCTGTGGTTACTATCAGTCACTCAGTCTTGTAGAATCATTAAGGTTGGAAAAGACCTTTAAAGTCACCGAGTCCAACCATAACCCAGCTCATCATAACCACTAAACCATGTCCTGAAGCACCAACCACATCTACAATGCCTGCAGGGATGGTAACTCCTCCACCTCCCTGGGCAGCCTGTTCCAAGCCCTCACCACTTTCTCAGTAAAGTTGTTTTTCCTAATGTCCACTCTAAATCTCCACAGGCACAACTCAAACCCATTTCCTCTCGTCCTATCACTGCTTACTTGGGACAAGAGACCAACACCTGGCTCACTCCAGTCTCCTCTCAGGTATTTGGAGAGAGCAATTAGATCTCCCCTCTGCCTTCCCTTCTCCAGCCTAAAAACTCCAGCTCTCTCAGCTGCTCCTCGTATGATGCCCTCCAAACCCCTTGCCAGCCTCACTGCTATCCTCTGGGCCTTCTGGGAAGGCAGCAGTTACAATCAGCTGAGCTCACCTCTGTGCTCAGTGGGCAGTGACCCATTATTGCCCTCCTTGAGCCTTCTCCTCGACTGTGGTTGCTTCCACCCCCCTTGAGATGCCACCTGGGATGCTGGCTCTGCCTGCTCCACCTTAGCAGCCTGCCACAAGCTGCCAGCCCTTAGCAGAGCCGTGATGCTTTCCCAGCTTCAAAAAGCCCCCAGAGGAGCTCCTTCCTGTCCCTTTTCACTGTGGTTCCCTCTCCCAGTGTGGACTTAACCTACCCTGGAGCTGGTCTCAGCGAGTAAGTCCAGGATAGATTCACCCAAGTGCAAATAATCATCTCTGGGATTAGTTCTGGCTCAGCAGTGGCCCTGCTGGAGCAGCATTGCTGGAGCTTGGATGCGGTTGCTGATCCTATTAGTCTGTGCTCTGTTACAGTTCTGTGTCTGGATAAAAAAAAGCCCCCCGGGATGAGTGGTGATAAGGGATAGATAAATGCTTGTCTACCATTCCAGTGCAAGTCCAGGTCTTGAGAGTTAAGATTAGAAGCATCCAGACCAGGTCAGCATGGAGTCATTTTGGGTCTGGCACGTTTGTGAGCTCAAGTTGTGTGCTGAAACAAATTGGTTCTGTCCCCCTACTTGACCTGAGATGGTTTTGGAAACCATTTAACTGTATTCCTGTGGTGCTGCATCTAAGCAAATGAAGCTCTCCAGAGTTCATTGAACTCAAAGCCCATTTGGGTTTATCTATACCCACGGAACGGTAATTTAATTAATAAATTAAATTCTTAACGAAGGCAAATCGCCCAATTGGTTTCACTTAGGATTAAATAATAACTTGATGATATTTCAAGTGTAAAGGTCAACAACTGCAAATCTTGGTGCAAGTCTGTGGGCAGAGATGGAAAATAATAATCCAATATTGCTCTCCTGAAGTCTTTTAACTCTGTGTGGTGTGCTGAAGTGATTGAAATGCCTCCCTTGAGGTGCAGGCATTGTCCATCAAGGCTTGTTAGGACAGTCACATAAAACCTTATAGTTCATTCCCAAACACAGTAGACTGATTATAGTGTTTGCAAGTGAAAATGTGTTGGTGGAGGTATGTCCTTGGGTATTTCCCAGGTCAGAACTACTTTTTCATTTAATCTTGGAAGCGAATTATGTTACAAGTGAGTTTTGAGGATTGTAGAGTTATTGGTATTAGCACTGAGTTCTGCCTGTTCTTTGCAAGCTGGGAAAAATCCAGAATGAAATGTTGTTTGACTGGAGCTGCTGGGAGCTGCTGCTAGTGCCACGTCAGTAACTTCTGTGCTTTATTTAAATAGTCTTGTTATCATTCTGTAAAAAATCAATAAACATGCAGTCATGGGACTAAGTGGGCAATGACACAAGTGGTGAAGATGGCTCTTGGAAGCCATTAAAGTGTTTGAGGAAAAGTTAGGTGTTGAATCAAGGCAACATAGATCTGTTGTCTTCTTGGAATTCAACTTTTGAATGCTTAGGAGTGGTGGAGATGTTTCACCACAAAAGCCTTCAGAAGAGGCACTCCAAAGGATGAATTAAATTGAAGAAAAATAACATTGGTAGAACAGCTTCAATTTGTTGTAGGCTTTAGTTCCCTTCCCAAGTATGGATACAGCTGTTAAAAGTGGATGGAGGCAAATTATGGCATTTATTCTCCATCTAGGTACTAAAAGCTCATTTTATCTTTTGTTAGTTTTGGCTCAAGAAAGGAGCTTCTGCCAAAATAAGCCAGGGGATTATGAGTACCTTATTTCTTCTGCACTGTTTTGCTCTTTTGACATATAAGTGATTTTTTTCCCAGCATTCTGGGGTGAGAGTTACAATGTTCTTTTCTTTGGTGAGCTTTTAAAGTTTGGCTTTGTCATGACTGAACACCAGCTAGTGCTGAAGAAAATGCAGAAAGTGCTTTTGCTTTGAAAATGAAGGCAGTGAAATTCTTTACAACACCTGAATGTACTCTACCACATTGTACACACAGAACCCCCAAGTCTGTTTGATACAAACCCCATATTTAAGAACATGCCCCCTGTGTTTAAGACACTGTTCACTGTGTGGGTATAATTGCATGACAGTGGCATTTCCATAGGTCACATTTACCATTAGAGGGTCAAAAACATGCTCAGATATTCTCTTTTTTGTTTTTTTTTTTAATGAGGTGGAGCATGCTTGCCCACGTGTGGGAAGACTTGCTTGCTTTTGCCAGCAAAAGCAGGTGGTGTTCTCCCACCAGCCATAAATTTGTTTGGGATGAGTAGCACAGTCACTAACTACCCACCAGCCGCCTTCTCCAAGGGAGCTGAGGGCCACCTGGCCCCTCTCCAGCAGTCCTTACTGATGCAGCATATCTTCGCAGCAGCCAGAAGCATCATCCCCTTCAGGAGTGCAGTGCGTGGCACAAGCCACCTCTCCTTTTCTACTCTGACATCCCATCAAAATCGTGGTGCTTTGCTTGCTACCACAGCCTGGCCTAGTACGTTGCAAAGCTCTGAGATGGAAGTCGTTCAAGAGCTCCATTTTTCAGGAGCAGAGAACTTCTCCACAGTGGAATAGGAGAGGGCTCCCGTGACTGGCTCTGTGCTGCTGTTGTGTGGGTGCTGTACATCAGTAGGGCAAGAGCTCGGGTATGCAGCAGCCTTGGCCTAAGTGTCACTGCCTGCAGAGCCACCTGGTTCTCTCCAAACCAGAGCTGGAGAGAGCTGGAATGAGGACTGTGTGGTTGGAAGTTGAAGAAGCAGACTAATATGACAGCATAGGTGTATCTGTGGGAGGCAGTCTTGGCTTACAGTGAGCTCCTGCATTAGCTGAGGACCTCAATAAGCTTTTGCAGATGTTTGCTGCAAGAACTCTTGTTCTTTTTCTGTCTTCTTGTACACATACACTTAAACACCAGACTGAATCAGGCATGCCACAGCAAAGGAGCAAAACAAAATGCTGACCTTTAAGGCATCTGCAGGAAGGGAGCCAAGAGCCACGCTGATCACCTTCCTCCTGACAAGGTATTTATCATCTTCTCTTTTGTCAGAAGGTGATACAGAGTCACATTCCACAAACTGTGTGTCTGGAGTTAAGTCCAAGCTATCACCAAGGACTCAGAAGCAGTATTTCATATCCTTCAACATGCTCAAATATGAAGGTGGTGTAAGAATCAGGCTTCAGGAGCTACTATTTAATTGTTAAATCTGATTTCTCAAGTATGTGCTGACAGGAAGATAGTAGCAAGCTTATGCTCCCTTTTTACTTAGGTGTAACTTTTCATCTGTTTTTAATTATTCTCACTAATGTCTTATTTATGTATTTCAACCTGCAGTTTTTGGTTGGGTTTTTGTTTGGTTTGATTTGGTTTTGGGTTGGTGGGTTGGTTGTCTTTTTTGAGAGCAATTAATGTTTTTAAATCTCTGGAATGGGCTTATGGGAGTAGAACAGTAGTTCCCTTTTTCATTTCTACTTAAGAGCACTCTAGATTAAGTCTCAATTTTAATGTGTTTCCACAGGTATATCTTGAAAGACTTTTAACTTATGCAGAGATAGATATTTGCCCAGCCAACTGGAAGCGAATTGTCCTGGGTGCAATTCTGCTGGCATCCAAAGTTTGGGACGACCAGGCAGTGTGGAACGTGGATTACTGCCAGATCCTGAAAGATATCACTGTCGAAGACATGTGAGTGCAGTGTGCTTGGCTGTGGTGACCCAGTGCAAGGACCTGTGTATATGGGGGGGACAGGAGGCTCTCTCCTAACTTACGTAATGTTTGTATCTCTGCCTTGGAACTAAACACTGTAGATGCTGATAGGCGGCACAGGGTCTGTGACAGGAGCTTGCACAGAGGACACAAATTGCCTTTGTTTTTCTGATTGAAGTATATTTTACCACTGGAACAGTGAGGGTGAGAGAGGACTGGAGCAGGCTGCCCAGAGAGGTTGTGGAGTCTCCTCCTCTGGAGCCTTTTAAAACCTGCCTGGACACATTCCTGTGTGACCTGCTCTAGGTGGTCCTGTTGTGGTGTGCGTGGGGGGATTGGGCTGAATGATCTTTTGAGGTCCCTTCCAACCCCTAACATTCTGTGATTTCCAGTCCTTAATTTTGTTGATTTGCTGATTTCTTGCCATAGTTTCCAGCGTACTGGTGTAGGTAACAATGTATTGCTGTACCACGGTTTTCCCAGGCTGGGAGCTCGAGTAGTTGCTTAGTTGTGTTACACAGCTGCAGAAGCCCAGGGAGAAGACACACTGACTCCGACAGAGAGACTCTGTCTCATCTCTGTTTGTGTCTTTGCTCTTATACATCTCAGCAAGCCTGAGTGAAGTAGACATCACTACTGTTTTCTTTTCACAGCCTAGAATCTAATTTTTTTTCATAAAAATATTCCAATTAGCCTCAAACCAGCACAGACCTCTCCTCCTATCTGCTGTTTTGACAAGCACCTTTGTTTTAGGTAGTGAAAAAACAAATGCTCATGACTGTGCCCTTGGAAAAATTGCTTCATTCCAAGTGATTGATTATGAAAGGCTGAAGAGACTAAATACATTCTTCAGTAATTTAAGCGTTAATTTGCAGCATTTATGAGAACTGCCTGACGAATCTAGGGCATGGCTGCCTGCTGTGTTTGCATAGCTGTGTGTGCAGATCCATCTAGTGGAGGTACAGCAGAAACTGCAAGGGTGGATTTTTTTTTCCTGCCAGCTTTTCTTTTCCCAGACTGTATTAGCAAAACCGTGAAAGGTGCCCTTCTGCTAGCAACAGGTCGTGTCTGGATTTGATTGGCATTGCAGCAGCCACTGCCAAGTGCAGCATCTTTCGTATTCCTCGTTGGCTTACCCCTGCCAACAGGACTTGGTAGGCTAGGTCAGACCTTAGGCCAGCATCATTGTATCTGGCAAGAGTAAGAAATGAAGGTGGTTTCTAGCATTGGCAGTTGCATTCAGCAAGCAGAGTCTGCAGCAGGTTTTCACCTTTCTCTCCTTTCTGCAGGAACGAGCTGGAACGTCAGTTTCTGGAGCTGTTGCAGTTCAATATTAATGTTCCCTCCAGTGTTTATGCCAAGTATTATTTTGATTTGCGTTCCCTGGCAGAAGCAAATAACCTGAGTTTTCCTTTGGAGCCCCTCAGCAGGGACAGGGCATATAAACTTGAGGTAAGACCCTTTCTCTTCAGGTTGCTCACAGATGACTGTTGGGAATGTTGGCTTGGTTTCCCCCTTCTCCCACAAGTGCCTAAACGTTGCCATGAGGTCAGAATATCATGTGCCCCAATTTTCATAACTGTTTGGTTTGTGCTTTGGGAATTCATGGCTATAGGGGCAGGTTTTTGCCCAATTTGCTGCCTCCCTTCTCTTGCCTTCCATTTCTTTGCCAGTTGCTGTGAATTGGCCTTGTGAAAGTACCCACAGTGACTATTCTCAGCCTCGTTTTGTGTGTTTGGTTTCTTGAAACTGGTTATCCACCTTAGAAGACAGAATATTGACAACTATTGCTGAAAATAACTATTCCATGCACTTGTTATCTCCTACTATTTCATTTCATGTGGATCCAAGTCTGTTATATCCTGTGGTGTTTTTCTGAGTAACAGAAAACCAGACTGAGCATACCTCTTTGGTGAATAAATCATGAATGCCTATGAGACCTGAGTGTACCATGTGGAGAAAGCACTGTGTCTGATGGTCTGGACCTGTGAAATGCAGGGCACTGTGAATTTCCACAGGCACAGGAGGAATTTGAAAAGCATCAGCCACTTTGCCAGACTGGAATCTATTTTTCCTGAGCTTTCTGATACAGGGCATTGCTGCATGAGTGTGCACATTTTCTGTTACTCATAACATGGCATGGCTTTAATTATGTCTGTGCTTTGCACTGGAGATTGTTTGCCTCTGAGTTAGAGCTTTGCATGTTCTGAAACTCCAGGTGCTCCTGCAAGACAAGCAGGCAGTGCTGTGCACACTTTAGTGTGGGCAAGATGGTGGAAGGGAGGGTTGATTGACTCATTTGTGTCTGTCATTGGAATAGAAAGTGATGGGGAAAGAACCAAAACTGATTTCACTGATTCTGTATTTCTCATTCTTTCTAAATGGTCTTTCTTGAGTTCCTCAGATAGCTCTGGTGAGAATACCACTTAATTCTGTGTGTGGAGTGTGATATAAACACATCAGATTTTGTTTTGATTGAAGAGAATTTTTTTTTTAAATGGAAATTCATTGAAATTGTAAAACTTAAATGAAAAGAAGTAGTTTACTAAGTTAGCAGGTAGTGGCTCTTGCTAATAAGTGCCATTACTTACTTTCTGGAGATAATTTAGCACACAGTATTTCCTCACACCACCAGTTACAACTGAGGGGAACAATGATAGCTCCTAAAACCTTAGAAAAAAAGGAGATAGGAAGCTACTGTGAACACCCAGAGAATACAGGTGAGTCCTCTGGACTAAACAGATAATTTTTTTTTGTGGAGTATTTAAAAATAAATCCATATTATTAAAAATATTACCATCTGGGGATGCTTTGTGCTGCAGCTCTCTGATGTTGTCTGCAAAGCAGCCCTGCTAGGCTGCATTTAGGGAAGAGGATGAGGATCTGCTGTGAAACCAACATGGTCTACCAGCTCCTTGCCTTTGTGCTGTGGCCAGAAGGAAGGGAATAGGATGGGAACTGCCTTGCTCCCTGGCAGTACTTGGTTGTCATTAGTGTGTCCTTGAAACTTGTTGACAGCATAATTTATAGCCTAGTTGGTTGAGCACAGTTATTAGCTTGCCAAGAGTTGTGAAAATGCATTTGCAGCACTCTTCCAGGTCTCTTGTGTGATGTTCAGCCCAGAGGTTTCTTTTTGAAACAGTTACCTGGGTCCTTCAGTGGATGTAGTGCCACACAGGCTGTGATATCTCTGACAGCATGAGAACAGCTGCAGTCTGTGATGGAAGGCAGCAGACTTACAGTAAGTGGAAGGATTTGCCTTGTCTGATAAACTGAAAAGACCTTTGCAGTCCTAAGATTTGGAACCACTTACTGGTATTTGAGATCATGAAAGCACTTGCACAGAGAAGTGGTTATAACACATTTTTGCTGTTGCCTTTCCAAGCTATTTTGTGTATCTGAAGCAGGAGCATTAGATCTGTGCTATTTCCACAAATAGCATGAGATTGACATGGAAAAACATCCCCCAGGAGACTAAGGACAAGTCTAGTAAATACTGCTCCCCTTCAAATGGAAATGCTGGACAAGATCCATCAACCTAGAGGTGTTTGAAGAGGTTACAGTAGGTGTTGAAAGTAACATTGCTTTCTGGAGCATCTGCAGCTAAATCCCTTATTTAATGTTCCCATAACTAACATTTAAGGAGCAGCTTTGTCTTTTTAAATGACTACATGAAAGTAAGTATTCTTTTACCCTTCACCAGCCTCTGGTCCTGGATTTGTTATACCAATCCACCTGGTAGCCAGAAGCCATTTTGATGACCCTGCTTTTTTCCCTCCATTGTATGAAAGCTTACAAGTTAAAAATGGCAAATAACCTTTCATTAGATCATCCAGTCTGTCCATGGGCCAGTGCTGTGTGTTCCAGCCAGTGTGTTTTCTCATCCTTTTAATTATGTCAAATGTCAGGGCTTCCTTTGCTTCTCTTGAGAACTGTTTTCTGCTCTGGGAGAGTTTTTCCTGCCAAGAAGCTTGTTGGATTTCCAACCTTAATCCACAGTTTTGTAATTTCCTACTCTTGCACCTGGTTATTCTCCTGTGTACTGAGGCAAAATAGGAGTCAGATTCTGCTCTCTGGGGTAGCATCACAAAATATGCCTACCCCGTTGCTGCCTCTGATCTTAGCTCTGTGCTCCTTTCAGGCTGGATTTTGTGAGTGCTTTTGTCAGTGCCCTCCCAATTTAACTGACTCTCTGTTGTCTCAGCTTTTTATGGTTGGATAGTGCTTGAGCACACAGTTCAAACCCTTTGAACTACATGCTGTGTTTTCTTGACCCTGAAGAGGTGCAGTCCCATAGATCAAACAGACAAAAAAGAGGAGAAACATATATATGTAAGTTGTAAGTAGAGAAATGTCTTTTTGTCCCTCCAGCTTCTCACTGTTGTAGGGATTGGTTGCAGTCCTGTGTCTTCTGTATGTTCAGAACCCCCTTAGCCAAGAAGCAAAGGGAGAGCAAAACTCCCTTGCTTTTTTTTTGTCAGGAGTGACCTGATTGCTCTTCTTTTCATTCTCCATCACTGGAGAACCTCCTTCACCCTCACACCTTCAACTAGAGATTTGTTGTTGTTGTTGTTTTCACATTCTCCTTACATAAAATCCTTCCAGACTCTGCTGTTTCTCTGCTGAATTCTCCCTGATTGCTCCAGTTTGGGGGGACATTGCAGCAGACACAGTTGTGTGCTTTTGTGCATTCCCAGCAGTGAAGCCATAGGCAGCTCTGCTGCCTTCCTGCCCTGCACAAACATCTGCATGCAGCCAGAATTTATACAGCTGCTGCCTTTCCCCCGCTCCTTTCTGCTTACCTACCCCTGTCACCAGAGGCAAACTTTCATCCAGAGCCAGCAGAAGAACTGACTTCAAGTTCTCTATGTGTAAACATAATGGAAATAGTTGTATCATACAATCATAGAAGGGTTTGGGTTTGAGGGGACCTCCAAGGTTATCTAGTCCAATCCCCCTGCAGTCAGCAGGGACATCCTCCACTAGATCAGGTTGTCAAGCCTGACATGGACTATGTCCAGGGATGGGGCCTCAGCTGCCTCCCTGGGCAACCTGTTCCAGTGTTCCAGCACCCTCATGGTAGAGAACTTGTTCCTAACATCCAATCTCCTCTCATTTCAAACCATTGCCTCGTGTCCTGTCACTGCAGGCCTTTGCAAACAGTCCCTCTGCAGCTTTGTTGTACTGGAAGGATGCTATTAGGT
>VWYK01091204.1:781-11324 GCA_013399775.1 Semnornis frantzii | reverse complement strand
CCCACAGGGAGCTGCTCCAGCCCACTGATGATCTTTGTGATCTGCTCCAACAGGTTACCCAGGCAGGTAGTTGAAACCCCATCCATGAGAGATAATCAATGTCAGGCTTGACAAGGCTCTGAGCAACCTGGTTGTACGATCATAGAATGGTCTGGGCTGGAAGCAACCTCGAAAGGTTGTCCCATTAAATCCTTCCTGCAGTTAGCAGGGACATCCTCAACTAGGCCAAGTGAGGTGATCTAATAGAGGATTTCTGTGCTCACTGCAGGTGGGTTGGAACTTGATCTTAATGATCCCTTCCAAGCCAATTCATCTATGATTTGATGACATCATTGCATGCAACTTGACTGGTGTCTCTGAGCCGCATCATGCAGGACTGGAACAGCTGGCTGAAGCTAATCACACTCATCTTCTGTGTCTGCCAGTGGGTTTTACCTCTCTGAAAGCTCTCCCTAGGTGTTTCCAGTTGTTTTGCTGTGTGTGTCCCTCAGAAAATTCTTTATGAGATCAAGCACACAGAATTTTAATCCTTCCTCTGGGAACTTTCAAAATCTACCTGGATGCCTTCCTGTGTGACTTGCCCCAGGTGATCCTGCTTTTGTAAGGGGATTGTACTCGATGATCTCTAGAGGTCCCTTTCAACTCCTATCATTCTGTGATTCTGCTGCCTTTTTTGTTAGGTCTTGGATGGTAAGAGGTCAGGCAAAGGCATTTT
This sequence comes from Semnornis frantzii, assembly GCA_013399775.1. Taxonomy (NCBI): domain Eukaryota; kingdom Metazoa; phylum Chordata; class Aves; order Piciformes; family Ramphastidae; genus Semnornis; species Semnornis frantzii. The sequence goes on along the minus strand of VWYK01091204.1, from coordinate 10,609 downwards.
TTGGTAGTCTTCCTGCAATGGATGCTTTTCTTTGCCCTTTCTGTTGTTTCTGCCCTTCTCTGGTTTGGTTTGGTTTTTCTCTTGTCCTCTGCTAACTTTATTTTGGACTTTCCTCACATGAGTCAGCAGTACCAAGCACTGGAGGACAGTTAGGGCATTGTTCCTTCAGTCCACTGCTTTTCAAGGATTCCCTGATATGTCAAAATTGGTCCTACCTGGTGCATGCTTGTGTGGACAGCTGTTTCCTCAGTTCCTGCTTTTGGCAAAAAAAAGAGAGGGCTTTGTACTCCAGACTGTAAATAATGAGTATTTGTTTGAATTCAGATTTTGTTGTGTTAAGATTATAGCTGTTAGCAAACATTTCTATTTAGTGTTACTTTGCTTCAGAAGTCTCTCTAAATACAGCTTCCCGTATCCTTCTGATGTTAACACATTTTCATGACCTCTTCTCTTGGCCATCCTCCAAATACATACAGCTTAGGAAGTGGTTTAAACCTAAAAATATCTCAAAACAGAGCCACTTTCATAGATTAATAGAACGGCTTGAGTTGGAAGGGACCTTACACATCATCTAGTTTTAACTCCCCTGCCATGGCCAGGGATGCCTTCCACTAGACTCAGTTGCTCAAGGCCTCTGTTGTCAGGTTCTCCCTCTCCTGTGACTGCTCCCAAACTAGTAGATCCCTACAAGTAAAGGGCTCCTTTTCTAACCCATCTCTTACTCATTCCCAAGAGCAGTGTCTGGTCCCCAGCTTCAAATCATACTGTAATAAGCCACTAAACCTGGCTCTCCTAAGGAGGAAAGATGTTTGGCTGACTCAAGATACTCAATTCCCTCTCTTTTCATAGAATGGCTTGAGTTGTAAGCGACCTTAAAGATCATCTAGTTCCAAACCTCCCTGGCACTGGCAGGGAGGCCTTCCACTACACCATGTTGCTTCCATTGTCAGATTCTCACTCTCTTGTGCCTCTGTTCTCAAACTAGTGGGTCTCTACAAGTAAGAGACTCCTTTCTTAACCCATCTAATACCACTTTCTACCACATTCTTTTTACTTTGCACATGGATTTGTTTCTGCTGCTCGATGTTGACAGCAGTGGTGGCGTTGGCATTCCTTGGCTTTCACTTTGCCGTGGACGTTGCGCAAAACATGCAGGAGATAAATCATGCATGTTACAGTGCACAAAGCTTAATGGATTACTTTTCCACTGCTCATATTAATATGAAAAAAAAAAAAAACCTCACCAGCTTCCTGTTTTTCTTGTTCTGAAATCCTTTCTATCTCAGCTCTTACCGTTTCTAAAATAGCCTGTCAAAAAAAAAAATAAATAGGCAGAAATTCAGTGAAGGGACTGAAAAGTGACTTCTACTTAACCTTTGGTTTTATAAACAATTGTTTGAGTCCAAAATAGATGGAAACAATCTATTTTTAGGCCCTAATTTGGAGAATTGATATTTCCACATTTGCTTTGTCATAGCTGGTAGTAAGTTGCTAAATTGTGAAAGCCTGTAGCTGGGTTACAAATGCTTGGAGGGTTGCGGAGTGTTCTGCCATAATGCATTAAGGAGCTTTGGGCACTGTACATTTCAATTTATAATAAGGGAGTGTAACTGATAGCAGAGACACTGAAATATTTCAAGTCTAGACTTGAAGGGCTGTTGGCTGTTTGGTGGAATAAGTTGGAAAATAACTGATAAGGACAGTTGAAGTACAGCAGACTTGAAAAAGGCACAAATTGTCTAAGGCAGGGTGAGTTGGGAGGTTTCAGCCACTGCTTGTCTGCCCTGTTGTGATGAAAAGGGAACTGGGGCTCGAAATGTCTGATCAGTCCCAGGCCTTGTTGTCCAGCAGCTGCCTAGATCAGAGTGTCTGTCCGGAGGGCATCATTGCATCTGACTTGAGGAACAAAGGCTCTGAGCAGCCTGACTCAGGACTGGAGGAGCTGGCTTGAGTGGTTTCTGAAGGAGGTCTCATCTAGCCCCTTGTTAGGTGGGGAAGATGAGTTTCTGCAAAACAGTATTTAGCAAAGAGAAACAAAATGGAGAAATAGAAAAGGGAGGCTTCAAGAAAGCTGGGGCGGGACTTTTTACAAAGGCTTGTAGTGATAGGACAAGAGGGAGTGGCTTTAAGTTTGAGGAGGGCAAGTTTAGACTGGAGATTAGCAAGAAATTCTTGACAGTGAGGGTGGTGAGACACTGGAATAGGTTGCCCAGGGAGGTTGTGGGTGCCCCCTTCCTGGAGGTGTTCAAGGCCAGGTTGGATGGGGCCTCATCCAACCTGTTCTAGTGGAAGATGTCCCCGCCCATAGCAGGGAGATTGGAATGAGATGATCTTTGAGGTCACTTCCAACACAAACCATCCTATGAAAAGCAAAGTTTCCTGTTTCAGAGAGCACTGATGTTAACACTTTGCCAGTGACAAAGGTAATGCCCTCGAGAGGCTGCATCTCAAATATTGTGTCCAGTGCTGCGCCCCTCAGTTCAAGAAGGACAGGGAACTGCTTGAAAGAGTCTGTCACAGAGCCACAAAAATGATTATGAGAGTGGAGCATCTTCCCTACGAGGAATGACTGAGGGAGCTGGGGCTCTTTAGCTTGGAAAGGAGGAGACTGAGGGGTGATCTCATTCTTGACAGACAGGGACACCCAAGGCCTCATTCAGTCAGGCCTTAAACAGCTCCAGGGAGTAGGCATCCACAACCTTCCTGGGAAACCTATTTCAGAGGCTCAGCAGCCTTGAACTAAAAACTTTTTCCTAAGATCCAGTCTAAACCTACTCTACCTCTGATTTAAACTATTCCCCCTTGTCCTGTTGCCAGACTCTGTTAGAAAATGTCCTTCTCCAGCTTTCTTGTAAGTTCTCTTCAGATATTGGAAGGCAGCTGTAAGGTCCCCTTGGAGTCTTCTCTTTTTCAGGCTGAACAACCCCAGCTCCCTCAGCCTATCCTCATAGCAGCCCTTGGATCATTTTTGTGGCCCTCCCTTGGCCTAATTCCAACAGTTCTGTGTCGTCCTTGTGCTAGGGACACCAGACCTGGATGCAGTATTCAAGGCAGAGTCTCCCAAGAGCAGAGTAAAGGGGATGTAGCTGACCCTTTTATGATCCCTTTAGTATCCCAATGCCCCTTACCAGATCACTGTGCTTATGGTCATTTCTCTCAGTGCTGCTGGTATGGTGGGACAGTTTGGTTGTGTCTGCTCTCCAAGGGAAAAAAAGGAGGAACACTGCCTCATGAGGCCTATGGACTTGCAACATTACGTGATTGCTTTCAGTTTCTCTCTCTTATATAATGCCAACTTTCTCTTTCAGAGCCATGGTGTCATGGAAAGGGATATACTTTGTACTTGCACTATTCTTGGGAAGTTTTTTTGGAAGTATCTTCATGCTGGGGCCGTTTCTGCCCTTGATATTTGTCTCACCAGCATGGTACCGCCGCATCACTGACTGCATCGTGGCCACTTGGCTCACACTCCCAGTGGTAAGTTGCAGTTTCAGCTAATTCTGTTTGTAATCCCACAGCTGAGTTTAACTAACACATTTGATTTGATGTTTTTAATACTAAGGCCTGTTTTGACAAAAGCATCTGTGGAGATAGTCACTCACAGAATCACAGACCGCCATGTTGGAAGGGATCCCCAGGGATCATCTGGTCCAACCTTTCTAGGTGATGGTGTAGCTGAAATGAGCTGGCCCAGCACCATGGCAAGCTGTCTTAAAACTGCCCAACATAGAGTAATCCACTGCTTGCCTTGGGAGATGATTCCAGTGTCCAGCTGCTTTCGTGGAGAAACATTTCCTTTGAGAGTCCAGTGGGAGTCTCCCCAGCAGTAACTTGTCCCCATCACCCCTTGTCTTTTCCATGACACTCCTTGTGAAAAGTCTCCATCCTCCTGCTAGCCACCCTATATGTACTGGTCCATGTTAATAAGGTAGGGTTTAGCTCAGTGTTGCAGACTGTTGTCCCTTCTCCAGTCCTTCTGTTCTTCCACAGTGGATTTCTGTGTAAGCTCATGCCATGTCTTAATTGTACTCCTGACAGCCTTACCCAGTGTCAACTAGGTGCTGATCAGGAAAGGGTGGGTGAAGCACTAGGAAGCAGGAGGATTTTTTTAAATTGCAAACTTTCTCAGTGAGTCAGTCCTCTTCTAAACTCCTCTTGACTGTGCTCCAATTAGGATTATTAACTCTCTGGTGTGGTGTTGCTGACCTTCACTATTCTCTTGTTTAATCCACTTAGAATTTAGTCCTTGTAGTTGAATTGAAGATAAATGATTTCAGGTGAAGTGCTTCCCCTCAAAATGAAGTCTTCCTCACTTAAATGCATCAACTTTATAACTCTAGGAGTCTGAAAATCAATAACAAAGCTCTTCCCTGAATTGTTCCTGAGGAAAAGCAGAATGAATGGGATCTGTTTCTTCATCTGTTCTATGAAACCCAAGGGACTTCATACCTTTAGGCCTTCAAAGATTTGACTTTGTTTTTCTGAAGTAAAATGCTACATTGATGTACAGAAATGTGCACACTGTGGCACAAAAGGAGAATTCTGATGACAGTTCCTGTTTTCTCCTCTTCTCTTTGGTGTGTTTGAAAGGGGTGTCCTAGTGAGAGATGCCCTCATCTGGTAGTGTCAAGCTCTGAGCCCCTTCAGTTCAAGAAGGACCTCAGGGTACTGCTTGAGTGAGTACAGTGCAGAGCCACAGAGATGATGGAGTGCAACATATCCCTTGTGAGGAAAGGCTTAGGGAGCTGGGACTCTTTAGCTTAGAGCACAGGAGCCTGAGGGGTGACCTCATTCAAGTTTATAAAGATGTGAAGGGCAGTGTCAGGAGGACAGAGCCAGGCTCTGCTCAAGGACATCAATGACAGGACAAGGGGCAGTGGGTGCAAGCTGGAGCAGAGGAGGTTGCATGTGAACAGATGGAAAATTTTTTTCATTGTGAGGGTGGCAGAGCCCTGGAGCAGGCTGCCCAGAGAGGTTGTGGAGTCTCCTCTGGAGACTTTCAAAACCTGCCTGGATGTGTTCCTGTGTGACCTGCCCTGTGTGTTCCTGCTCTGGCAGGGGCATTGGACTGAATGATCTTTTGAGGTCATTTCCACCCCCTGATATCCTGTGATTCTCTGAGTTGTTTCATGGTCTAAAACTTTTATCCTGGTGATCATTACCAAATGTGATTAAATTAGAATAGAGGAAATAATTACCAGGAAAGGAATAGAGAGTTCTTGTCATGATAGGATTTAGCTGAGTACTGACAGTGTTGCAAAAGGGACCCTTTCTCTATTTTCCTCCTAACTTTTCTAAAATTGCAAACTCCCCAAAATCAAATAACAGGCTTCAAGGTAGAGCTGTACTTACCAAGGTCTACATCATAGAATGGTTTGGGTTGGAAGGGACCTCTAAAGGTCGTTTAGTCCAACCTCCCTGCACTGAACAGGGACACTCTCCATTAAATCAGATTGCTCAGAACTTTGTCAAGCCTGACCTTGAATATTTCCAGGGATGATGCTTTAGCTACTTCCCTTGATGACCTGCTGCAGTGTTCCACTACCCTCATGGTGCAGGACTTGTTCCTAACATGGAATCTAAATCTGTTCTTCTCTAATTTCAAACCACTGTCCGTTACACATCACTGTGCTGCATTCAAGCATTGGGATTTCTCTCTCTCACCCACTTTTTCTGCCACTAGGTTCTGCAGGTGGAAGTCAAACACAAACATCTTGACTAACTGTACCCAGAAGGAAAACAGGGCAGCTTCTGCTGCCTTCCCAACCCTTATAATATTGAGCAATAGATTGTTTGTGCAGTCAGTCTCCTTAAATTTCCTACCAACTTACAATCCATACTGATCCCCTTTTACTCCTACACCACAGTATTCTGGGGGAAAAAAAGAGGGGAAAAATGCATTTAATGTTGGACACTGATTGAAAAATAGTGATTTTAAGAAGTGCTATTTAATTGTGGTTTCCTCTTCCATTAAACAACTGTCACTGTGGAAAAGCTGCCTGCTTTATTAGAAGACAGGCAGAAGTTGGTTTGCCAGTGATCATGCAAGTGAATCATTATTCAAATTAATTTTTATTGCTAATAGGCTGCTGCTTTTTCTTCTGGGAGTAGAATACTAATATTCTGTGATATTATTTTTAGGCCTTGCTGGAAATGGTGTTTGGTGCCAAGGTGGTTGTCACTGGGGATGGGTTTGTTCCTGGAGAAAGGAGTGTCATTATCATGAACCATCGCACCCGAATGGACTGGATGTTCCTCTGGAACTGCCTGCTGCGATACAGCTACCTCAGACTTGAAAAAATCTGTCTCAAATCTAGTCTCAAAAGCATTCCAGGATTTGGTAAGTCACTAAACCCTTTAATTTGGTAGAAATGTGTGTTTACAGTCCATACATTCATAGAATAGTTTGGCTCGGAAGGAACTTTAAAGACCATCTAGTTCCAACCCACCTGCCGTGGACAGGGACCCCTTCCACTAGAGCAGGTTGCTCAAGGCCTCATCCAACCTGCCCTTGAACACCTCCAGGGAGGGAGCATCAGTGACCTCCCTGGGCAACCTGTTCCAGTGTCTCACCACCCTCACTGTCAAGAATTTCTTCCTAATCTCCAGTCTAAGTCTACCCTCCTCATGCCTAAAGCCATTCTTCCTCATTGTATCACTACAAGCCCTTGTAAACGGTCCCTTCCTAGCCCCCTTCAAGTACTGGAAGGCCGCTATAAGGTCTCCCTGGAGCCTTCTCTTCTCCAGGTTGCACAGCCCAAACTCTCTCACCCTGTTCCCATAGGGAGGTTCTCCAACCCTCTGATCATATCTGTGGCCTCCCCTGGCTCCACACCAGCAGCTCCATGTCCCTCTTACGCTGGTGTATTGAGTGGTTAAATGTCACATGGGCTACTGCTTAAGCAGTTTTCTCACTGACAGAACTTGGGGCTGTTTAGTCTTGAGAAGAGAAGGTTGAGAGGGGATTTTACCAATGTCTATAAATATCTGAGCAGTGACCATCAAGATGAAGGTGCCAGGCTCTTTTGGGTGGTGCCCCATGACAGGACAAAGAGCAATAGGTTCAAGCTGGAAGACAGGAAGTTCCACCTCAACATAAGACACTTCTTTCCTGTGAGGGTTTGCTGTGAGGGTGCTGGAGCAGTGGAACAGGCTGCCCAGAGAGGTTATGGAGTCTCTTTCTCTGGAGATTTTCAAGACCCACTTGAATGTTTTCCTGCATGACCTGCCCTAGGTGATCCTGCTTGGGCAGCGGGATTGGACTAGATGATCTCTGGAGGTCCCTTCCAAACCCTAACATTCTGTGATTCTATGATTTCTTTTGAAAGATACTGTGTGCTACTGTTAAAAATATTTCTGTTGTGAAAGAATTTTTTCAGGATTATGAGGAAAAGTCTTACAAGTCTTTTCAAAGTCTCTTTAACTCTTTTGGTTTTGGTGCCATTTCACTCCACATTGCAGATCATCTTATCAGGCATTTTTCCTCATTATGCAGTTTGCACTTTAACTAAAGAAGAGAAAAAGATCAAGAAGAAACCTTATAAGGAACTGCAAAGTTGATGGTTCATTTTAATAATTGTAATTTTCAGTTTAATTTGGTTATGCCAAGTATGCTGTAGGAAATCAGATATAATCAATATTGATAGTGATATAGACTGGAAATGGTTCCCAGTTTCATGTACTTAGAGAAATCATTTCAGATAGGCCAAAAATGGTCACACAAATGGCTTGCTGAATAAATAGGCAGAGTTATCTGAAATAAAAGCATCTCTTTGCATTTTTATTTATCTCTTAGATTTATTTGCTGTTTTATACAAAACTAGCTTGGGCAGGATATGCATCAGCTTTCTGAGGTGGAAAGTAACCTTATTTATGGTTGCTTTTTGTCAGGCCATTTATCTGAACAGAGAATGTTGGCAGGATTCCATAAGGAGGATCTCTCATACAGTTGCACAGATGTTGAATTCACTTGCTGGGCTTTTAGTCCTCTCTAAGTAAGAGCTGCATTAGGTAACATAGTTGTGGGGGTTTTTTTTCCCTAACAGCCAGACTTTATGGTCAGTTTTACTTGACAAAAGACACCTCTTCTGACATCACAGGAAATGGGAAAAGATGGATTTAGAGAAATACTTTATCTTCATCAGACAGGAGGTCCTCCATCTACTCTATGAGATCACACCTGGAATACTATGCCCAGTTTTGTGCTCCCCAGTTCAAGAGAGACAGGGATCTACTGGAGAGAGCTCAATGGAGAGTTATGAAGATTATTGTGAGACTTGAACATCTCAGCTATGAAGAAAGATTGAGAGACCTGAGGCTGTTTAGTCTGGGAAGAGAAGGCGGAGAGGGGACCTGATCAATATCTATAAATATCTGAGGGGTGGGCGTCAAGGTGAAGGTGGCAAACTCTTTTCAGTGATGCCCAGTGATAGGACAAGGAACAATGGATGCAAGCTGGAAACAGGAGGCTCCACCTCAACATGAGGAGACTCTTTAACCAGCATATTTTTTAAATTATGTATATGATTAGGCTTAAAGTGCAACCCTTTGGTTTCCATGTTGGTGAAAACCTTATGAAATCATAGAATGGTAGGGTTTGAAAGTGACTTCTAAAGATTGTTTGAGGCCACCAACACAAGAGGGACACAGACTTGCTGTAGTGGGTATAGAGGAGGACCACCAAGGTGACCAAAGGGCTGGATCACCTTTCCTGATGAAGAGAGACTGAAAGAAGTGGGGATGTTCAACTTGGAGAAGAGAAGGCTCTGAGGAATCCTTGAAGCTGCATTTCAGTATCAGAAGAAGACCAGGAAGGCAGGGGAGGGACTGTTTAGAAGGGCTTGTAGTGATAGAATGAGGGGCAATGCTTTGAAACTGGAGCAGGAGAGATTTAGGTTGGACATCAGGAGAAAGTTCTGCACAGTGGGAGCGGTGAAATAATAGGACAAGTTTCCCAGGGACGTGGTTGAGGTCCCTTCCCTGCAGACACACACAGTCAGACTGGATGTGTCCCTGGGCAACCTGATCCAGTTGCAGGTGTCCCTGCTGTATTGCATGGGGCTTGGGCAAGAAGACCTTTATGGGTCCATTCCAACCCAATGCGATCTGTGAATCTAGTCCAAAGCAGCATTGCCAAGGGGAGGTCACACAGGAGCACATCCAGACAGATATCTAAAATTCCTAGAGAAGAAGACTCCGCAACCTCTTTGGGCAGCCTGCTCCACTGCTCCAGCACCCTCACAGTAACAACATCATGTTGAGATGTGCCAGTTTGTATCCATTGCCCCTTGTCCTATCACAGGACAGCACTGAAAAGAACCTGGCCCCTTCGTCATGACAGTCACTCTTCAGATATTCATAAACATTGGTAAGATCCTCTCTGTGTTTCCTTTTCCAAACTAAACAGCTCCAGGTCTCTCAAGATGTAGTACCTTGGAAGTATGAAGCATCACACCTTTGTTGTTGTAAGTACTATGTCAGTTGGGATGCAAAAGTAGGTCTGTGAGAGACTGTAGTGCTCTGAGTGTAAATATGGCAGGTGAAGGTTAAAGCTTGGAGTGCAAACAGATCCAGAGTCATTCTCACCCACATTGTAGGTTAAAAGTGTAAAGGTATCAGATTTAATGAGTCTGTGGAGTCTGTGTTACAAGTAGGCAGTTATTTTCTAGATAATTAAAATCAGATGAGTCAGGATTTCAAGGAGCTGCATTGAGTCACTTAGCTAGTTCTTGAGTTATTAATTCTTTGCATTCTGCTGCATGAAAAAAAGAAACTCCCAACACTAAATTGATTAAAAGGTGAGATTAAAAAAAAAAAAAAAAAAAAAAA
>VWYK01091202.1:27151-42988 GCA_013399775.1 Semnornis frantzii | reverse complement strand
TGATCCTTGAGGTCCCTTCCAACCTTACTGTTCTATGATTCTATAATCTAAATTGACTTTGCTTCCAATTAAACATTATGCCCTGAAGTTGTATTTCTACAATAAGTGAATTGAACAGTCATGCCGGAAGGGGAGGACAAACCAGGATATATGGTAGATATTTCTATGCAGAGTGGAATACCTACAAACAGATGGCTTCTTATCACCATCCTGTTCTACAGTAGTGGGAAATGCACCCTACTTTTGCCTAGCTACTGCTTTGGCTTTCCAGAGAAAAGAGCTCCCTTTTCAAAACTAAGTATTTCCTCAGTTCAGAAGGTGATTCTTCAGACCTGTATGTATGAACCAAGATGTCATATACTGTTTTGGATCATCTCTGTTCTGAGCATTGAAGGGTTCCTAGATTTGAAATTATCTTGTGTCTGCAGCAGCAGGAAAGAGACACACACCAACAGCTTGAGCAACGTGCTGTCTCCAGAACTTCCCTGCTGCCCAAGAGTCCCTTGTTCTACTTCCTCTTAATTCTCACTCAGGGCAAAGAATAAGAGAGAAGCAGAAACATCACAGAGGTCAGACTCAGAAGTGTACAGGTTAGGCAACAGAGGAAGAAGACAGCTAGCAACCTACTAAAGTTCCTTATTTGAAGTTTCACACCAAAAGGATCTGAGCACACTTGGGATCAACATACAGGAAATGGGCCATGGAAATTATTGAAGTAGCCTGAGTTGTTTGCAAGTCTGATTCTTCACTTGTCAAACAACTAAAATACAAGGCTGTGACTACTTACTGATTTGAGCAATTCAGCTCTGCTTAGAAACAGGCAGACTGGTCTTATTTTAAACCTCTGCAAAGAGAGGCCATCCAGTACACAAGCAGAAAATAAAAACCATGCACAACACACAATGTAACACTGTAGTAGGGTTAATTCAAATTCTGTGACAGTCATCATTCAGTGCACAGCTCTGAGCTCATTTTGAGTGCAAGAGGATACAGAACTTAGTAGAAGTCACTCATTTACTTCCTACATACTGCTACTCCTGTCCTCTGACTAAAACTACAAGAGTATTTCACAGTCACTGCACGCTCTAGTCCTACCAAAGATTTAGCATGTGGCAATACTTTTAAACAGCTCCAAGAAAGCACCCCTAAAACCGCAGCGACGGAGACAAGACACATGGAAGGAGGCTCCGAATCCACATTTCCTTGCTCCTCAGAACCAAGACCTCCGCACATTTAGCACAGCCTCTCCTCCCAGGTTCGTTTCCCTGCAGCCATTCCTTACTGAGATACGAGTTGCAGCTCCCTCTGGTTGAAAACTCCACGAAACTGACGCTGCGCTGCTGATCACTTCCACAGACGTAAAGGTGCACGGAAGCTTGGCATCTGTCCCATTCTCCACAAATATCTCCTCTGGTGTGTTGACCTCTACTGCTGATACTGCATAAGAAAGGTAGAGAGATGGAGAAAAAAGAGTAAGTGGCATCAGTGACGTAACAAGCATCCATAGAGTTCCTATCAGACTGCCTGTAAGGGAAGAACAGACATCGACAGCTCTTAGAACAAGCACGTGTGCAGTCATTGCAGTCATTGCACCTGCAGTACAAACAAGTATAGAGCAGACCAGCTCACTTCTTTCCTTGCATTATCTGTTACAGGATGTTTTCCATCCACAGATGTTTCCTGCATAGCAGTTTGTGGAAGTCAACTCTATACTGAAGATGATCAGTTTTAAACTCTTTCCTAGTAGTTGCCAGCAGACATTGTAATAAATAAGCTCCACTGAAGGAACTAACATCTTAGACCTGGCTATTACTCAGTTTCCTCTCTGGCTCACATCTTGTTTCCCATTTCCAGATTTCCTCAGCTGTACACAGCACAAAAACTCACCACTAGAAAGCTGAGGAGTAAACCTCTCTGGTTTCCAGCTATGCCATCTGCCTTTGCTCTCTGGCATAGAATCATAGAATGGTAAGGTGGGAAGGGACCTCAAGGATCATCCAGTTCCAACCCCCTGCCATAGGCAGGGACACCTCCCACCAGTACAGGTTACTTGAGGCCCTGTCCAGCCTGGCCCTGAACACCACCAGGGAGGGAGCAGCCACAACCTCNCTCAGGGCTGCTCTCAGCCATTCCCCACCCAGCCTGGAGTTGTGCTTGGCATTGTGCCTACCCAGGTGCAGGACCTTACACTTGGCCTTGTTGAATGTCATGAGGTTGGCCTGGGCACAGCTCTGCAGCCTGTCCAGCTCCCTCTGGATGAATCCCTGCCCTCTAGCAAGTCGACTGTTAGAGAGAGGAAATTATGTTTAAATATTAATGAGTTCTCTTCCCCCCACCACCACCTTCTAGTCTTGGCCCAAGGGATCCCTTCAAATAGGTCTTTGAAGAGGATAAAGTTAGCCCTCCTGAAGTCCAGGCTTGCAATCACACTTACTGCCCTGTTTCTTCTTCATAGGATACTAAACTCTATCACATCACCCTCACTGTTGCCAAGGCTGACTTCAGTCTTCACATCCCCAGACATCCCTCCCCTGAATGAAAACTGAGAGACCTGGAGCTGTTTAGTCCTGAGAAGGCTGAGATAGGATATTATCAACATCTAGAAATATTTGAGGGGTGGGTGTCGATATGAAAGTGTCAGGCTCCTTTCTGTGGTGCCCAGTGATAGGACAAGGAACTAATGGTAGAACCTAAAACACAGGAGATGCCACCTCAATAGGAGGAGACACTTCTTTATGGTGATGGTGAGGGAACACTGGGACAGGCTGCCCAAAGAAGTTGTGGAGTCTCCTTCTTTGGGGACTTTCAAAACTCACCTGGATGGCCTGCACGTTATCCTGTGGCCTGCCTTAGGTGACTCTGCTTTGGCAGGGGACTGGCCTCAATGTTCTCTGGAAGTCCCTTCCAATTTCTAACACTCTGTGATTGTGAAATCTTGTTTGTTCATTAATACAAGGTTCAGCAGCTCACCTCTCCTGCTTAGCTCCTCTACCACCTACAGCATGAAGTTATCAGCCATATGCTGCTAGAGCCTTCTGGACTGTGGTCTTTACAACAAGTATTAGGGTGGCTGAAGTCACCCATGAGCACTAGGGCACATGATCCTGAGGCTACTTCCAGCTGTCTGCAGAAGGCCTCGTGAACATCTTCCTGCTTTGGTGGTTTGTAGTAAACACCTACATCAGTTTTGCAGATATTTGCATGCCCCTTAATTCTTACCATAAGCTTCACTTTCTTCCTCCTACTCGATGTAGAGCTCAGTACATTTCAGTTGCTCTTACACATAAAGAGCAACTCTGGTCTATGTCTCATAAAAAGCATGTAGTCATCTGTGGAAGATTCAGGACAAAGCTGTAGGCAGACCACTAAGATCTGAGCAATGCCCCTTTATTGAGCATGATCATACACTTCTATACTTTCTAACAGACTACGTGGGTTAGCTCATTGTTCTGCAATTGCTCCAAATCATTAAGGCACAAGCTCTGTGGCATTAAGCAATTGCTCCAAATCATTAAGGCACAAGCTCTGGGGCATTAAGCAATTGCTCCAAATCATTAAGGCACAATCTCTGTGGCATTAAGCAATTGCTCCAAATCATTAAGGCACAATCTCTGTGGCATTAAGCAATTGGTCCAAATCATTAAGGCACAAGCTCCGTGGCATTAAGCAATTGGTTCATCATTCTCTGTTCAAATGCTTCGCCTGAGTCTTTGTTTTGCTTTGATCACCCTGTTGTTGTCCTTTTCCCTGTTGGCAGCTCACAGCTGAGTCCTTGCCCTTCAGATGAACCTTCATGCAGGCTGAGAAACTTTTCAGTTCACAATTAGCAGTTAACACAGGTTGTATTGCTCACATGTCCATTTAATATAAAGTACTCCCCTACATTCATCCATGACAACACTGCAGTCACACAGGCTATCTCACCATCTCTCCATAACTGCAATGAGACCACAGCTCTGCAACCCAACACAGATCTCCAACTCCTCCTGCTTGTCACTGCTCAAAATTAAGCAAAGCCCATGCTTCATGAAGAATTTTTGAGACCATCTTTTACATATGCGACTTTAAGCCTTGTCCCTAGGAAAACAAAGCTCCCATGAGCTGTGCCACTTCCCTTGTCTCCAGATTAACATCTATATTGGGCAACGCCAGCTGACAACACAGGGCAGCAAACACAGCTGGGAGTGGTGGCTGGCCCTGCAGTACAGACCACCTGCAAGTCTCAGATGCTGTAGCTCAGCCGATGAAATGGACAGAACAATGAAAGAGATGGAAAACACCCCAATCATGTGGGCATACCCAGCAACCACTGTGGCTTTGCAGGAACTGCTGTCTCTCACCCAACCAGCATAGCAAGATGGGAAAGGCAGAGTACATACCCCGAGGACATAGAAAGAGCACATAAGCATGGCAGGGATGAGAGAATTAAGCATACCCTTTTAATTACAATAAGCAAACCCAAAAGAAACAACCATGCATTCACCCTGCCAGTCAGAACCCACACTGTTCACTTCTCAAACTGACTAATGTCTCAGTCTGGTCATGTTATCCCTGTTCCCTTGGACTGCTCTGTCATCACTGCTCTCACTTCAAATGAGTGAAAAAGTAACACATCCTAAGTGAGGGGGATTTTCATCAAGAGGTTGTATCACAGCTTCCTTTCCCCTGTATATACTCCATGAACCAAAAAAAAAGAAATAAAAAATTCTTTTGTAAAGCAATTACCAAATATTTATTTGGAACATACAAAGGCTTCTAGCAATTCAATGAAATAAACCCAGAACTGCTGTGCTTTATGTGTTGTTTTTTTTTTTCCTGGATAATGGAGTAGAAAGAAAAATAAAATCCATTGTTTAGAGTCCATGCCATAGAACAAGACTTCCTTTCAAGCATAAAACAAGCAAGATGCCCTCAGCATTTGTGGGGGAGGAAGGGAGTCTGCACAGACATCGTCTGCTTGTACGTGGTACCGACAACTTGCCACACACACACACAGGCAGCAGGTAGCACAGATAGGCTTCATCTGAAGTCACCATTTTAACTCACTAACAACACACAAGAGAAATGGAGCAACACAAAAGAAAACCAAAACCAACTAACTTCTCCCTGCAGTCTAGAAAGGCAGGAACTGTGTAATTTTGTACAGAGTACAGCAAGTTTAATTTTCTACTAGTGTCTCAAATTCATGTTTTCCTTAGCTCGTTCTCTCCCTCCAGCCTAAAAAGAGTCCCTTACTTTAGTTGCTCTTTCAGTGTGCACTGATTCAAAAAACAAAAGTTTCCTGCCTCTGCTGTCTTACAGCATGAGACATAAGCTCCTCGAACAGTAATGTGATGATTTGGATGTGGCAGAGAGGCCATAACATTTGACCTTGAGTCAACCTCTGCTCCCATATTTTCACTGATACAGTGGCAGTTCTCACTGCCTTGAACCCTTTGGCCTCCTCTGCCATGTGAAATCCACATGATCACGTCCAGCTCTAGCTCATTTGCTTTCCCCATTTGCCAGAATTACATCCTCCTTCTAGCTCCCTCACCTATTTAAGTACTTTGGAGAAAGTTGAATTTTGCATAATATTCAAGTCATGCTTGCCTACTGCTCCATTCCTCAAGCTTACTCACCCTTAGTTCCCCTCAAGAGGTAATTTTGTATCATAGGAGAGTGTCTGAGAAAGACAAGAGCTTTAGGCAGGGGTATATAGTGAAAAGATAAACATTTGCTCTGCAGCCATAGATCCTCCTTGATCCCATCACCCTGTCCAACTGTCTGTATCCCAAACACTTCCCTCTGAAAATCAGCTACCTTCATTCTTTTCAGCAGAAAGATGCTTCTATTTTTCTCACCTACCATCAAAATTGTTGGGGGAAAAAAACCAGCAGCCCACCTGTGCCTCTCCAGCCACTTCCTTTAAATTTCTACCACTGTTAGAGCAGTTTTACTCCAACTTCATTAACTGTCACCAGCTAAATTTTAGGCCCCACACTTCAATGAAAAGACCACATCCTAATCTTCTCTCCTATTCTCAAAACAGGACATGACACACAAACTTGGTAATTACTGACTTACTGATCTTATTAACCTTTTCTTATTGTTCCCACCATAGATCTTCATTCCTTAATGCTCTCTCTATTCTCAGGCCTTCCCTTAGTATTTTGTTTCAGGGATCTCATCTGCACAACCAGTTCTGCTCCCATCACTACACTGACTACTCAGATTTTTGTCTCTGCTCAGGAACTGTCTCCTTATTCTCAAAGAACAGTCTCAGTCTGACATCTTTGTCAGTGCTAGGTTGTCAGCTTGCACTCGCAATAGAGCTGACTTCTTACCCCAGAGCCCTCCACAACTGCATTTATCACCATGGGCCTGCTATGTCTCTCTCAAACTCATAACATGTACAGTAGCTTTGAACTTTTCTGAGGTCAAGAGGAAGTATTGTAGAGTTTCCAGTTGGCCTTCCAGCTTACACAAGTCCAAAAAGTCAGTTCTGCATTGTGGCCTTCATTACTGCAATGTCTTTTTTGCCCTGGAAAAAAGTCAGTGACAGACCAGTAAGTACTGCAGTTCCTCTAACCAGGCTGCTCCAAGGGTAAGATTAAGAGGAAGGCACAATACTATATACAAGATCACTGCTTTCTTCCATGGATTGACTGTAGAAGATGTAGTATTCAACATCAGCATGCCCAGAGCCAGCATTATTCATTAAACACCACTGCCACCTCATCAACTTCATTGACTGCAGCAGCTCTCCTATGAGGACAGGCTGAGAGAATTGGGACTCTGCAGCCTGGAGAAGAGAAGGCTTCCAGGAGACCTTGGAGTAGCCTTCCAGGATCTGAAGGGGACTACAGAAAGGCTGGGGAGGGACTATTGACAAGGTCTGGGAATGGCAGGAGGCAATAGGTTTGAAGTGTCAGAGGGGAGATTGAAAGTGGATGTGAGGAGGAAGTTGTTTGCAGTGAGGGTGGTGAGACACTGGCACAGGTTGCCCAGGGAGGTTGTGGCTGCTTGTTGAACTTGGCCTTGTTGAATGTCCTGAGGTTGGCCTGGGCACAGCTCTGCAGCCTCTCCAGGTCCCTCTGCATGGATCCCTGCCCTCTAGCAAGTGACTGTGCCACACAGCTTGGTGCCAGCTGCACACTTGCTGAGGCTGCACTGATTCCTCTGTCCATGGCACTGACAAAGATGTCAAACAGCACTGGTGCCAGCACTGACCCCTGAGGGACACCACTTGGCACTGGTCTCCAGGTGGACATTGTGCCCTTGATCACCTCTCTCTGCATGTGACCATCCAGCCAGTTCCTTATCCACTGTGTGCTCCACCCACCAAGTCCATGTTTTTCCAGTCTGGTGACCAGGATGTCCTGTGGGACAGAGTCCATCCTTTCAATCAGATACAAGAAAAAGGCATGTAAACCAGCAAAGAATATCTGAGTTCCCTTGCCAGTCAGTCCCAAGGAAATAATCTCACTGATGTATCACTCTTAACCTGGGAAGCATAAAACTGAGACCCAAAAGCACCAAGATCCATGAACAAGTAAACATTGTATGTAGCTGCACTGCTTCATGCATCCATTTCAGAGGCAGTCACACATCACACTCGTGAAGGTGCCTGTTTAGTCTGAAGGCAGATTTAGTTGTGTTCTAGCAGCTTTTCCATGGAGATCACAAAGCATTTTCTCTGCCTCTGCTGGGAACTGGGACAGCAGCTCAGGTACTCTACAAACTAGGCATATTTCAGCTTTCCACAGCCCTTGAGTGGTTTTCCTTCCATGAACAAGTCAGTTTTCACGTGTTCAAATTCATGTAAACACTTCTTGTTGACAAAGTAAAAAACAAAACCAGTGAAAAACCCACCAGGAAAACATTAATTCAGTCAACTGGTTCAAAGTGCATCGGGTAACTGGAACAGCTGATGGCAGCTGTTCTGCTGATAACCTTGCAATACTAACACAGTCACTAACTGATCAGATCATTCCTTGGGCAGAAGAAAGAGTCTAGAAAGTGGCAGTTAAGAATCAAGAAGATAAAGAGTACATCTCAGAAGAGTCTCCTTGACTCTTGAAGCAGACCAAGTATTTCCCACCAAAAAAAAAAAAAAAGGATATAATGAAGCTTGCTTCACTAAAGAACTGAGAGAAGCTGGGTAAACACACCCAACACCTCAGAGAGCTAAGAAAATATCCCACCATCACAAACTTTTACTAGAATCCACTAAGATATCTCAATGTTTACTAAAGAAATGAGATTATTAAGGATTACAAGTTGTAGACAAACGACAACAACAAAAACTCCAAGATGTGGACAGTGGAGATGGACACGAGACTGCGTGCAACAGAAGCAACAGCACTACCTCAAGTGAAACTGTTAAAAATATCAATTATGCTGCCAAGTGCTGGTGTGCAGCACCTTTTTGAAAAAAAAAAATCAGCATTAGCAGCACAGAAACTACCAATTTCCACAACAAACTAGGCAGAAGTTAGGATGTGGATGAGGAAATTTCGCAAAGAGAGGCGGTGTCAGACATAGGAAGCTACCTTTTTCCCTCCCCCCTTTTAAAATAATCAACCAATCAATCCACAAAGTCTCAGCTTATTCAGTGACAACAAGTTTATGTACACCAAGAAACACTTGCAGAAGATGCACTTTGAACCACCCAACTCAGCAGCAGCATTTCAGTAGCAGTTACTAGCACCTGCCAGCATTCCTGACCCAGCGCCACGTTTGTCTCTTGCCAAGTGCTGGTATTGCCACCAGCCTCAAAGATGAACACAGGGGGTTTTTCCTGTGCAGAGAGGGAACCAATTAAAGCCTGTCAGATAAAACCCCATCACTTAACAGAGCAAGACCTGGACCTGATTAAGGCATTTGACTCTGTCCCACAAGACATCCTGGTCACCACACTGGAAAAGCATGGACTTGGCAGGTGGACCACTCGCTGGATAAGGAACTGGCTGGATGGTCACATGCAGAGAGAGTGGTGATCAAGGGCACAATGTCCACCTGGAGACCAGTGCCAAGTGGCTCCCTCAGGGGGCAGTGCTGGCACCAGTGCTGTTTGACCTCTTTGTCAGTGCCACGGACAGAGGAATCAGTGCAGCCTCAGCAAGTGTGCAGCTGGCACCTTGCTCGTAGCCATCCTACACTTACTTGCTAACCAAACTTCCTAACATTCTTGCTAAGCCAACTCATAACTAGATATCATCTGCTGTAGCACAGCCACAAAACCAAAAGAAAAAGGCCATGCTATGCATAACAAAGCACTGTTTCCCAAGAATTTGTCAGTAGTGGTGCCAATTTAAATAGCTCCTATGCACACTTGCAACGTGAAGTGGTTCATCTGACCAGGAAGGAACCCATGCTCAAAAGAGCCCTTTTTCTGTTGTTTTCTTTTAAACCAGACCAACACCCTAATCCAGTCTATTGTACACAGCACTTGCACAGCAACTGAGCAAGGTTAGGAAGCACTGAGTAGGAGCTGCCTCAGCTGGCTCTTCCCAGGAAGCATTTATGGCCTCCCCTGTAGCATGCTCTGCATCACTTCCCCACAAATACAGAGGGAGTTGACACACACAAGGTCATTTCTAGAGCCATCCTTTTGAACAGAGCAGCACCTTTGTCCAAGTCTGTGCTGATGCTGTCATGCAGTAGGCTATACAGCATCTCCACACAGCCACCATCTCAAAACCTTCCTCACTGAATGAGGCAAGCAATCCTGTAAAATCTCTGCCAGGAATCTTCAAGACATAGCAATCAGTCAGATCTTAAAAATCCTGCCACACATATGGCTTCATAAAATCTATTACCAAAAGGGAGTCTTGCTCACCATCTTTTACTTGCACACATTATAAAGACAAGATACTGAAATGCATAACATGGCTAGAAGCCAGCTGAAGATAAACACCTCTGGCACTGGCCATTCTGCCTATCTGGAGCTCACCTGCCCTGCTTTACCACCACCTCCTGAAAGGAAAGTGCTTAGGAAAAGGCCACCAGTTGCCACCTACACAAATGCTACACTGCCCAATTTAACCCTCCCTTAAAGATCCAAACCTCAATGTGAATTTTAACACTGAAGGTAAAACGTAGCCAATGTTTCAGGACAAGCTCCCTTAATGTCCCTTAATATCAAGTGTAAAGCACTAGAAAATACAGAGCAAAGCATCTTTTTTTCCTGCAGAATTGGATTTAGGAGTGTGACGGTTTGGGAGTTCCCTGCCCCCCCACACTTTGAAATGACCCAGGCTAGATCTCAGCCAGCTGGAAGTTAAGAGATGAAGCTCTATTTACAGCTCAGCACAATATACAAGCAAATATATACAGTATAGACAGGAATAGTTACAGAAATATACAAGGTAAAGGTAATACAGACACACAACTCCCCTCCCAGAAATCAGAGACCCCAGGAGGGGCTCCCAACCACCCTTCCACCTTCTCCCCACTCCCACACCTTACCCCAAGGTTTGGCTTACACACAAGGAGGATGGGCTGGGGAGGATTAGAAGAAAAGTGGTTAGTGAAGTTATTCAACAGAGAGGAGAAGCCAGAGCTGCTAGCCCAAGACCCAAGCAGCAAGCAAGCAAGTCCCTCGTGACCCAGACTGCCAGCTCGAGAGACTCTTATCTTCTTTGTTATGGTTTTCTTATACCTAAACATCTCAGCAAGCCTCTGAGTGAAGTAGACATCACCACTGTTTTCCTTCACAGCCTACAGTACAATTTTCTCTATTAAAAATATTCCAATTAGCTCAAACCAGTACAAGGAGTTCATGAGAACAGCCAGCATTCCTGTTTTCCTTATGTATTTCAAGGCAAAACCTTGCAGCAGCACCAACTGGAAAGTGCCAACTCAACATCTAAATAAAAATGGAGGAACTGAAAGGCACAGTGGCAAAAGGAACAATGTACAAAGGTCATGGGATAACCTCAGGCAGCTCAGCCAGCCACTTGCTCACTACCCTCACTAGGGTAGGGGAGAGAATTGGAAGGGTAAAAGTAAGGAAACTCGTGGATTAAATAAAGAATAGGTTAGTAAGTAATAGGTTAAGAGAAAGGTAATAGTTTAAGTTAATAGGTAAAGAAAAAGCTTCTCATCAGAATGCAGGTGTTCAGCTGTCTCTAGGAAGGCAGGGCTCCAGCAGCTGCAACAGTGACTTGGAAAGACAAATGGCATAACTCTGAACATCCTCCCTTCCTCCTTTTCCCCATTCAGCTTTTATTGCCAAGCATGACATCCTATGGTCTGGGATATCCCTCTGGTTAGTTGGGGTCCACTGTCCCCTCTCAACAATTTGTACAGCCCCAAGCCTGCTCAATGGTGGGGCAGGGTGAGGAGCAGAAGAGAGCTTGACTCTAAGGCACTATAAAACATGAGTGTGCTATCAAGCATTTCATCACAAATCCAACAGATAGAGTGAATTTTCTTCTGAACAGCTTGTATGGTGCTATCTCAGCCAAAGTGAGTGCCAATACATTTAAACAATATTGTTCAAATTGAAGATGTTTATAGCTAGCTTATTCAGGACAAGTAACAGAATTGTCCTGCCACTGAAAAGGTAAAAGAGATGGGGGGAGTCAGTAAAGCTAGGTGAAAAGACGTTTTTCAACCAGCTCAGACAACAAACAACACTGGTGTTAACCCTGCCTCAACATGCATACTTACTACTAAACCCTAGTCTGAGTAAGCACTTGCTTTCCTAAGTAACTGCTGGTTTGAGGTAACAATAAATCCCTGACTTTACAGCTCTCCAACCCTCTTTTCCAGCAGCGAAGCCAGTACAGAACTTCTTGCCACCTCCAGCCACAGCTTCCTCTTAAACGAGGTGTTAGTATCTTCTCCACTGTGCTAATCACTACCTGTGGGGTCACACTAACCCAGATCAGCAAAGTAATAAAGAGAAACAAACCACACACAAACAAAAAAAGAACACAAACCATAAGGATATAAATGCTTCCATACCCAGATCTTCCAGCCTTCTGATGCATTCCTAGGCATCCTGAGTTAGCAGTCAAGAGTTTTTTGGGGTTTTTTTGTTGTGGGTTTTTTTGCATACAAGATTGTTATCAGTTAATCATGTATAGGTGGCAAAAAGAGCCAAGTATGGCATACAGGATCAAATCACACTTAAGAGAACTCCCACTATGGGTGCCAGCAATAAGCTGTAGATAGATGACTTCATGATGATCTGTATAGCACCTCTCTAGGAAAACAACAATTCTTCACAAACTCTTCAGATCAAAATCTTTCAATTCAAGCAGCACAAGACATCTGCCTTGTAAAACTAGGTTTAACTTCTTTGGCCTTCCATCTAGATTGGAGGTACCCAGTACATCAGACAAGACATTCACTGTCTGCTATCGCCACTCAGGATAAGGTAAGTCCACAGACAGTGGAACTGCTGCTTAGTTCAGATAGCAAGCAGAAAAGCCATGAGCATTGCTATTTACTTTGAGGCAGAGGACTGCTGGGTAGCTGGGGTCGTGAAGAACCTAGCCATTTTACAAGGTGGCACTAAACCACATTTTATCACCAAAACATTGAGCTTTCAAAAGATTCAACAACCTCTTACTCCTGCAAGCGAGGTGACCTGAGCCACAATCCCACTCGCAGTCCAACCAGCAGAGTCCACCAACCTCTTCACTTTTTCTCTTTGCAGAACACACTTGTCACTGCAGGCAAGGAAGTCTTCCTATCTGTAGCATCAGTGGGCTCAGCTTGCAAGAATTAATAGCTTCTGACTGGCTGAATATAGCATTTCTGACTAAACTTGGCACAAACACAAAGTGAACATGTAACCCTGACTTACACTGTTGTTTTCATGAAGTAGTTCAAGCAGTAACTGAAATGTGCAGGTGAGTTCAAAGCAGTAATAGGCACATGCCAATATTCTTCTGCTTGTTACTGATTTCTGAGTATGTGTATAAAAGGAAAGAAGGGGAAAAAAAACAGGCTTTGTTGGCTTCAAAAAGATGAATAAAGATGCCAGTAATGATCTTTCCAGTAACGTCTCAAAGTCTAGAAGCAATCAAGCACCACTCAGATGTGAAACAGACAACACAAATTCACTTTAAGTGATAGTTACATGGCTTACAAATTCAGGATTGCAATACATGCATTATATACACTGCATTTTCTTGATACTCTTTATTTGTTCAAGGCTCACCCACCAAACCCTTCTACCTAGATTAACTACTTAGACACAAATGGCCACATGATCACAAACAGCACAATTGACAACAGCCCTTTGCTTTTACAAGCAATTGATTTTCAGGTGACTCAGAGTAAACAAGCAAGACTACAAACTTCTAACGCACACATGTGGGTGGACACAAGAAAATAAGCTTAGGCTATTTATCTGTGAAGTAACAGTGGTCTGCTTGGCTTAGCAAAAACCAGGCCCATACAACACAGTCCCCCGAGTAATATTTCTCTCTCACTGCAGGTTATTGGCCACAAGAAAGAGGTCTGTCATTGGGCACATGAAGAGACGCCACGAGCCACGGCAGCACATCACATCGGGTGATCAACTGAGCAGTAACAGCTCCCTGCAAATACCACTTCTGCCCTTCCACTTTTGCTTGGCAGTTTTTTTATTTCTGACCCTCTCACTAAATGAAAATCCAGCAGGAGGAAAGGGAATGGAAAGAGTCCATGAAAACCAGCAGGAACTGGAATAACACAGGCAAGCCAAAAAGACAGAGTATTTATTATGCAGGGCTCCTCACAACCCCAAACTCTTGAAGGTCATCTTTTTCCTAACAATCAACAAGTTACTTTACAGATGCAAAAAGGTGTGAAGAGCCTGCACTCTGGTCGTTTATTCCTGTGCAAAGATGTAAACGTGCCACCTCCACACACAGACAAAAAAAAAAAAACCCAAAATATCTAAAAGTGTCTTTTCAAAGCAGACAGGAGGATTAAGGGTGTGCAGTATAAGCGCAGAGAGATGGAAATAACATGGAAAAAACTTTAACTTGTTGATTTAATTTTTTTTTTTTTCTAAGTCCATCTGTAGACACGGGCACAAAAACAGCTCAAGATTGTTAAAATCACTACCTTATTCCTTTAAACTGCAATCTCACTTGTTAGATAGTCTCTGCCCTAGGGAGGGTCTCTTCTAAAAGAGCATCTTGCAGCCTGCTTGGTTTTAAGATACTATATTTGGTTACATACCTCAGACTTTGTAGAATGATCTACTACTCCCTATAACATTACTACAGTTGTACCTTTTGTTGTGGTCAGGGAAAATATGCTTGCTTCTTCTCTTGTCTACATACTTCTTTTCAAAGAACTTAGTTTTACTGCAAGCTATATATTTACGTATTTAACTTTAAATATTAAGGCTGTCTCTGAAGACCTGCAGCAAGTCCTCACAGTTTCTACTTCTGTTTGCTGCAAAATGCAGTAATCTTAAACAAACCCAAGCAATTCTCTTTAGAAACAAGTTTTTAAGTTCCTCACCACCCAGCACAGTTCCTTCTCAAACCTCTTTCCAGATAGGTTTATAGTTTTACACAGTTTTCCAGACATTTGACTTTAGAAGTCATTTGGGCTTCTTTAACGATTCCTATTGAAAACGTGCAAAGTTTTACCCACTAAACAAGGATTGCCAAACAATCTGCCATCATTGCCTAAACCTAGAATCTACTCACCCTGTGCTACCCCAGGAAACGCGAGCGACCTTTTCGTATCAGAATCCTGCGTGTAACAGAACTTAGCGCCCCACAATATAAGCCACAGTGAAGCTAATCGCTCCCCTCGACATTTTCACGGCTCCATTGTCTTATACCTATTCTCCATCTCTACAAGCCCTTCACTTTAGCTGGTGTAATTACTCCTCCACCCAAATACTTCACCACTGACCAAATCAAAGGTGTTTTCCGAGTCGTTTACGGCAATTCCAGCGTGCCCATTTGCCGGTCAGCTGCACGCCGCGCCGTGCCTTTCCTCAACAAAGACGACCCCGCGTCCCCTGCCTTAATAACCAACCAAGACAAAACTGGCAAGCGCTGCTGCCAGGCCGTCACGCACGGCGCCCACCGCCGGGTCCGCGCAATGCCGGCACCGTGGGTGACGCAGGCTGCCAGGGGGGCTCTGCCCAGGGGGGCCCTGCCCAGGGAGGCCCCTGCACGCCACACCTTCCTTCCCTCACCGGGGACCAGACTCCTCGGCCCTCACGAACCCAGGTGCCCATCGTGGACCAGGCCTGCAGCCGGAGGGAGCAGCCTCCCGCAGCCACGAGGGAAAAGCACCCACGACACCGCTCCTAGCCTCACCGACTGAGACGGAGAGTGCCCATTCTGAAGCGGGTTAGCAGGTAACAGTGAAACTGTAGGCTGCCCACGAAACCGCCCTCCGTTCCGGCAACCTGGCGACGTATTTGAAGGGACAATCCCGCTGGACCCACAGCCTCTCCCAGGAGACCTCGCCCCATGCGGCACCTCCCGCGAGGGGCGAGGTACAGGCCGGGGAAGGGTCGCTTCGCCTCCACCTGCCTCATCCTCAAAGGCCGGACCAAGCCTGTCTTTCTTTACTGCTCTCGCCGGGCCCGACCCAGGCCGACGAGCGCAGCTCGCCGCCGCCCGCTGCGCCTCAGGTGGAGTCGGGCAGCTCCCCCCCGACGCATCAAGATCGGCCTGGGCTACGAGTGCAGCCCCGCGGAGACAAGCGGCGGCGGCCGGCCCGCACTCACTCACCGGCAGTCAGGGCGGCGGCGGCCAGCAGCCACGCCGAGCAAGAGAACCGCGCAGGAACGGCGGCCACCAGACGCCTCACGACACCTCCACCCCCTGCCATCTTCCAGCCGCCACCTCCCCGCGCCCCCATTGTCCGCCCCGGCTG